>OMNZ01091938.1:0-14273 GCA_900303255.1 Lesueurigobius sanzi
GTTTTATGCAGCAAAAATCTGGAACAGTCTGCCAGAAGGTGTGAGACAGGCCTCAACTTTGACAATGTTTAAATCTAAGCTGAAAACGGTTCTTTTTAACTGTGCATATGTCAACTGAAAGTATTTTATCTGCACTCTTCACTTTTAATGTCACTTTTAATGTAATTAGTCAATGATTATATTTGTTTTATTGATTGATTTTATCTGCTTTCTTGTAATTTTATGAAATTGTGAAGCACTTTGAATTGCCTTGTGTATGAACTGTGCTCTACAAATAAATTTGCCTTGCCTTGCCTTACATATCTGCGCTGTTATAGGCCTACATATCTGCGCTGTTATAGGCCTACATATCTGCGCTGTTATAGGCCTACATATCTGCGCTGTTATAGGCCTACATATCTGCGCTGTTATAGGCCTACATATCTGCGCTGTTATAGGCCTACATATCTGTGCTGTTATAGGCCTACATATCTGTGCTGTTATAGGCCTACATATCTGCGCTGTTATAGGCCTACATATCTGCACTGTTATAGGCCTACATATCTGTGCTGTTATAGACCTACATATCTGCGCTGTTATAGGCCTACATATCTGAGCTGTTATAGGCCTACATATCTGAGCTGTTATAGGCCTACATATCTGCGCTGTTATAGGCCTACATATCTGCGCTGTTATAGGCCTACATATCTGCGCTGTTATAGGCCTACATATCTGCGCTGTTATAGGCCTACATATCTGCGCTGTTATAGGCCTACATATCTGCGCTGTTATAGGCCTACATAGCTGCGCTGTTATAGGCCTACATATCTGCGCTGTTATAGGCCTACATATCTGAGCTGTTAGACCTACATATCTGAGCTGTTAGGCCTACATATCTGCGCTGTTATAGGCCTACATGTCTGCGCTGTTATAGGCCTACATATCTGCGCTGTTATAGGCCTACATATCTGCGCTGTTATAGGCCTACATATCTGCGCTGTTATAGGCCTACATATCTGCGCTGTTATAGGCCTACATATCTGCGCTGTTATAGGCCTACATATCTGCGCTGTTATAGGCCTACATATCTGCGCTGTTATAGGCCTACATATCTGCGCTGTTATAGGCCTACATATCTGCGCTGTTATAGGCCTACATATCTGTGCTGTTATAGTCCTTTTTATTGTGGGTGTCTATCATCTTTTCTGTCGTGCTCAAAAGGTAAGCTTATTGATCTCACAATGGAGAAATGTACTCATTTAATTTAGAAAGGGACAAATCAAGGTGCGAGGGGAAGAAACATTTAGCCAGAAACAAGGCAAAATGTGAATGTTTACAACTTTTTTTACTTCATTACTCAAAAACTAAACAAGATTCATCTGAAAAGTGTTCTTTGCATTAAAAATGTGAAAATAAATCACACAAAAACAATAAATAATCCAGGCTTTTCAGCGCGAGCAAATCGTTGACTGAAATTGAAATGTATTCCAATTATTTTGTGCCTGCTGTTTTTTTGTACACATTGTTGTTTTGTTTTTCACTATATTATAAAACAATAAACAAAAACAATAATTTTAAAAGTATTTAAAATAGAATTTTCGATCCTTTTCTACCTTCAAATTTATTTTCTACCTAGTCAATAAATGTGTTGTGGTCATGTGATTTTTTCCTGATATGCTACAGGAAATATTTACATGTTGTGAATTATTCCATACAAAATGCATTATCTCCACTAACATGCAATACATCAGTGATCAACAACAAAGGCTTTGCATATCTCTCAATATAAATGTTTTTTTTCCATCCACCTGCAGTGCCTTGAGCATATTGCAGAGTGTAGAGCTTACTTTTGTTGGCTGCTTCAGTGTTGATGATGGACGCTCGTGGGGGCCAGCACACCAGGGTCTGCACCCCGTCCTCCAGCAGGGGCCGAGGGGACTCTTCTGTCCTGGAGAAATCTGGGGTGGGACAGGAACATGCACAAACCTTTCAAACCTCTTTTAATTATTCCTATAAGATTCTCAATTTTGTTTCCAATGGTACAAAATATACTCTGATTACACAGTAATATTGCATTAAGAACAGAAAGCTAAAGCTTTCAGAGCAACATAAGTGCTTTTCTACCTGCTACAGGCTCAAAGCGCTTTACATCAAGGAACCACTCACCCATTCACACTCTCATCCATACACCAGTGTACGCAGACACCGGAGGCAATGTGGGTTAATTGTCTTGCCCAAAGACACTACGACAGTGTGCACCTGCGGGAATCGAACCGCTAACTCTCTGGTTACAAGACGACCTGCTATACTACAGAGCCACTGTTGCCCCAAACACACCAGACACCTATTCAGTTGGTTGCTTTTGCTTGTTGTAGCTGAATAACCATCAATGTGTTACGTTAGCATACCGTACATCTACATGTGTTCCGCGAGCCGATGATGTCAGCTGAAACTCATCTATAGTTATTTTTATAATTTGCCTTCCAAGATGAAATGTCTGTTATTGGTCTCGGATTTTGTGAAATAAATTTCCCCCCAAAAAAGAAACTTATAGCCCAGTGCCACTTATATATGTTTTTTTTTCTGCTGGTGCGACTTATAGTCCGGACAATACAGTATTCAGACCCCATGCAACAGGGATCTCAAAGCAGAGCTCCAGGGCCCTTTGCGGGTAGCTTTCTACATTTCTACTGAGACTTGACGAGGCACATTTTCTTTCTGTTCTGAACATGTTCGACACAATCTGCAAACATTTATATACATTTAAAGTGGAAACTCAAGTCATTGTCTTGTCTTGTGTTGAAATTTGATCTTGACTTCTAACTTGCAGTTGCACAAAGTTGAAGCATAGTATCTTTCTGCCATTGTTATCATCACTATGTATAAAGTAGCTCACACGGCTGGAGACCCCTGCCATACAACAAATACAGGGCAACTGCATCGCTCTCAAAGATATGGTGGAACGTTCTCAAAAGTTTCATTTCATTAATTGTAAAGATTTTGAAGAAGAAAATTAAAGTTAAAGTTTCGTTGTTTGTTTATTGTTTGTTTTACTGTTTATTTGGTTGGGACAGTGCATGTTAATGAACACACATGAGACAGAGACACATTCATGTAAACCTCTCCAGATTGTAGCCTTGGGCTAATTTCCATCTGTTGTCCCACACTCGTCCCACACTCATGCACATAAACACACTCTCATTCATCCTGGTCTATTGTACATGTTTATAGTGGTAGGGGAAACCGGAGAAGAACATGCTCCACACAGAAAGGCCCCGTCCTGGACCAGGATCGAACCTGGGACCTTCTAGCTGTGAGGCACGAGCGCTAACCACTGTGCTGCCCAAATCATCATCAACCTTTATCTAAAAGTATTTCATACCAAGTAATTAAGGGCCCTGTATTTGATATTTTTGTTTACAAAAAGCCAAAAAACTTGATTGATATCTAGATTGGTTTTCTTCAACAGGGGCTTCACCACCAAAAAAATGATTTAAAAAATGGTGATGGGTGATGGTGGTGGACCTCACGGAGGAGAAGACCTTGTCAAGCATCTCCTCATTAACCAGAGAAAAAGTGTCCAGCGTCCCCTCTGGTAAAGACAGACACGCAGAACTATTTAAGACCTGATTAGTTCGGGAAGATAAAATATCATCTGATATTGTCTATCTTCGACCCGAAATGCAATGCGAAATCCTCACAGAGGGAGTTTGAGGGTTTGAGAGGACATTTGTCATAATCAGGATTCAGAATGTTGTCCAAGGTTTAGAAGAGAAATTTTGGGTTGTTTTTGTCAATTATTGTAGAAAAATATTTATTTTAATTTCTTGTTGCATTATTGTAGGTTTTCTGTTGATTGCAAAGAATTTGACGAGTTATAGTTTATAGTCGTATAGTAGGGATTTAGTGCAGATGTTTTTTATTTTGGGGGGAGCAAGAGTGTTAAGGGCTGACTGTAATCAACCGTTAAAATTGTCCACAGGGATCACAGGGGGCAGGTAAAACCACTGGAGGATATTGGTCTAGTACATCTAGAAAATGTTCAGTAATATTGAAGAAAACAAAATAGTAATTGGAGATTGTCAGATCAGTGACAGTGGACACAGCCGCAGACAGGACATACGTAATAACCAGGTCCAAGGTGTGTCCCTTGTTGTGAGTCGGCTGCATAACATGCTGAGAGAAATGAAGAACATTTTAAAAACTCAGTTGACATGGGGTCAAGAGCATTATCTATGTGAATGTTAAAATTGCCTGTTAGGATAATCATGTTGTAGGTATTATGTAAGGTGGCTAGAAAATCAGAAAATTCACTGATAAAGATAAATAGTCACACATAAAATATGAGGGTTGCTAAAAAACATTGCATGGTGTTCAAAGGTTGATTATTGAGCAAATGAAACAGACTTGGTGGAAAGAGTGTTTGTACATATAGACGCAGTACCACCTCCCCGTTTCCCACATCTGCCTGAAAAGGCAAAGTTACAGTTTGGTGGAGAGGCCTCAGTGAGAAAGACCGGTGCATCCGCTGAACTCAACCAGGTCTCAGATAAAAATAGGCAATCGAGTTTATAATCTACAATTAAGTCATTAACTATAAAAGACTTGTTCAGCAAGGAGCGGACATTTAGGCCCCGTCCACACGAAGACAAAACGCGTATAATTCTAAAAATGTTCTCTATAAACATGGAGCCCGTTCAGTAAATGTGTGCATCCACATGGATCTACTCATTTGTGTGTAAACGCTGTAGTATAGCTCCAGGCCTGTGTGTGGCGCTGTGACACCACTACAGGACGCCTCCCAAAGCATAACAACACTGTAGAGGCACATGGCAGTAGACTAATGTAAAGACCCATCACAGTGAAATTAAACTATTCCGTGCATTTATTTTTTTATTTACAGAAGAAACAAAGAGGAGGATTTAACACAGGACGAGAGCAGAAATACTGTCAGTGAACAGACTGTAGCTGTCAGGACAAAAACACAGACAGAATGGAGGATATTTCCTTGCTGCTTTTCTCCGTGTGTCAGTTGTGCCTCGCGGTGAAGCAAAGGAGAAGTATCACGGTCAGAACAGGCTGGTTTGGGTTTGATAAAGCCATTAAAAGGTCAGTAGATTATGCAAAACATACACAACGCTGGCGCTGTGACGTCATCGTTTTAGGAAAGCTGCAGAGAGGCAGTAACAACAGAGCCGCGAAAACTGCGTTTTGAAATCTTTCCACCCTGAGACGTGGTTTCAAACTTTATCGTTTACACCCCCCCAAAACGCCGGCTTCGTGTGGATGATAGGCTGGTTTGATATAATACTTTTGCGTTTAGGCCTGTCTTCGTCTTCGTGTGGACGGGGCCTTAGATGTGCCATATTTATGGTAATTGGAGGCTGACTCACTGGGGAGATACAGTAGGTTGAACTTTTGGGATGGGCCTGAGCTTGTTCAGATTAACTGTATAACAAGTTGAGCAGCGTGTGGGTAGATTGTACTTCAGTCAGTGTGTACCTCTGTCCAGGTTGGGCGTTAGCTGAAGGGGTTTGGGAGGTTCTGGGACCGCCCACTGCTCCTCCTCCTCTGGAACTTCTTGGATGTCCTCCTTCTTCAGGTATCGCTTCAGAGCTGCAGGCTCCTGCACACACATTTAATATGAAGAATTCTGTCTGTATTATGTTCGTACAATAGACTTAAATATGTTGCTACAGCACTGGATCTATCAATGTGTTCTCATTCAATACATACAGCATTAAGTTTGAATCATTACTGGGTGAATAACTATACCCCTTTACCCCTTGGATGTTAGAAATGTGTTAGGAAAGCTAGGAATGTATTTGGACCACAACTCGCATCCTTTTTCATTATTTGAAAAACCAAAAATGAGGTATAGTGCCTATAACAGAGCCAGCAGGACATGAATGATCAGTGTGGTGATGAGTATGATAGACTCACAGAGAGGGAGGTGATGAGGCCGCTCAGGAACTGCATCAGTTCCTTCTTCTGGGTCGCCTCGGAGCAGAACAGCTGCACCAGCTCTCTGCAACGCAAGACAACTATTTCAATGGATGTGTAGGTATGCAGTAGGAAACACACCCCCTTTAAAAAGGGTTAAACAAGATTTCAATGAAAACAAAATTAATCTATTAAATGTTGATATAACATCTGATCAACTTAAAAGATGAAAGTAAGGTTCTTTATGTAACTTTGAGAACAAAATATTCAGTTTTACTGAAAAATGAGTAAACCCCACAACAAAAACTACTATATCTAGTACTGAGAATGGCCTCCATGATTTTTAATGACAGCAAGTGTTCTAAGCATGGAATGTGCAAGTTGTGGGTGGGCTTTAGGAGGGGCTTCTTTTATGGACACCACTCTTGCGTGTATGCTGTATAGTGTCACAGGAAATAATCAGCCCAGTTTGTTTTTTTACTTCATTAGATAACTGCAGTGAACCGTTTTACATCTCTCTACCACTTCTGTGACAGTATTCTTTCTGATAACTAAAGCTTTCCTGATTTTATTATAGCCTTCACGTTTGTGGTGTGAAGAGATGATTTTCTTTCTCGGGTCTTGTGTCATTTCTCTTCCATGGGGTGCAAATGCTGACCGCATGAAATGGGAATGACTTTTTCTTTCAGTAACATCCTTCTGTAGTCAATCTGCTGGACACCTGAGTGCAGTGGTGTAAAATTAGTCTATTAGTTAAATTAAAGTTAAATTACCCCGAATTTACACCAAGAGTGTCACAGGAGCGTAGCAGCATGTTGCTTGTCTTACGCACATAGTCTCAAAGCGTCATCTGCACCAGAAGTGTCAGAGCCGTAACAGCACAATCATGGCTCTCTCTCCTCTTTGTTTCAACACTGATTCTCACCCTAAAATTTCTTTCCAAGTCTGACCAGAACCTCCAGATTGAATGGTTGGACCTGGTTGTGTGTAGATCATAAAGCCCTGCGTAATGCCGGTGTGGGCGTGCACGTGCGCATGCATGTGGCGGTGGAAGGACCTCGTGTTGCTCTCACCAAATGTTTAAAACATATCCACGTTTAAATCACATTTAGATTAACATTCAAAGTCCAACTGAACCGATGACTGGACCCGGTTGGCCTGGCTGACTGACTATACCGCACACACACACTCACAACGTCATGTGCACGCGCCTCTGTGAGTGCGCCTCTGTGAGTGCGCCTCTGTGAGTGCGCCTCTGTGAGTGGGCCTCTGTGAGTGCGCCTCTGTGAGTGCGCCTCTGTGAGTGCGCCTCTGTGAGTGCGCCTCTGTGAGTGCGCCTCTGTGAGTGCGCCTCTGTGAGTGCGCCTCTGTGAGTGCGCCTCTGTGAGTGCGCCTCTGTGAGTGCGCCTCTGTGAGTGCGCACGTGCCTGTGGCGTGTTGTCACTAATGTGCAGGGAAAAGGGGAGAGGAGCTCAGCACCAGGATGATTTCTTTTACTGAGGTGATAACAGCGGAAATAAGTGCAGCTCTTTTGTATAAATTCAATGTTCAGCCCCAACTTTCTGAAACTTTGTGCTGAAGTGAGTGGTGGGCGTGTCTAGTGAGTGGTGGGCGTGTCTAGTGAGTGGTGGGCGTGTCTAGTGAGTGGTGGGCGTGTCTGAGGCGCTGTTAATGAATGAACGCACGGAACAGAGCTGAGAGAGACCACGGCCTCCTGTTTCCCCTTTGCTCTACAGTATAAATAACTATTTGCTTATATAGGCTAGTAGTATATTGAAATACTATTTGTAGGCTGCATATGCAGAGTAGAGGAAGTTTAGTGCATTTTCCAGTATTCCCCTATCAAAATGCATTGGGCTACGTGCGTATACGCTTCCAAAATTAGAATTTCTAATTTCGATTCTAATTTAGGCGAGGCGTAGCGTCGATACAAGCGTCCAGCACGCGTAAAACACGGCTAGTGCAGATTGCCAGATGCTTAAAATAGAAAGCTATCTCACGCACATGCTGCTTAGCTGCACTTACGTGCTGTAACGCCTCTGGTATAAATTCAGGGTTAAACATTTGTTTAAACTTTTGCTTTGCTCCAGAGAATTCTTGTGGTGTACTCTGCAAAACCCTAATTTCAGTAAAACTGAATTTATTGTTCTCAAAGTTATATAATTAACCTTACGTTTCAGTTATAAGTTAGCCTGATGTCATACATACAGTGGGAAAAGAAAAACACGCACATCCCAGTGACTATAGTTGGCGTCCTGGATCAAAGCGGAATAAATGAAAAAAGAGGAAAAAATCTGCACAGCCAGTAGCTCCCAAAGGAAGTTTTTTTTATTGTTGCTCACACCAGATGTGACATTTTGGGTCAAGGCCCTTCATCAGACCTGTCTGAACTCACTTCAGCTGAAATACAGGACTCTCTGACAAAATTGGACTCTCTGAAAAAATGTATGTTTGTTTCAACTTGCACAATATGTAAACATTTGATCAGGGCTTTTTTTTGGCTAGTTTCTAGTTGAAAAGTGTAAACAAACAGTTTTTTTGACACCGTATGTAAACCCCTACTTATTTGAATTTTTCAAAAAAGTCTATGGAGATTTTCAAAGGGACTTTTACTTCCAACACGGAGTCTGGACTGCACAGCGCCATAGAGCTCCCTCCCTCTGCAGAGGCCACTGCAGAGGCGTTGTTGTAAAATACAGAGGGCACGTTAACAGCGGCCTGCAGAGGGAGGGAGCGCAGAGATAGTCCAACACAACAGTGTAATGTTGTAAAATACAGAGGGCACGTTAACAGCGGCCTGCAGAGGGAGGGAGTGCAGAGATAGTCCAACACAACAGTGTGCTGTTGTAAAATACAGAGGGCATGTTAAGAGCGGCCTGCAGAGGGAGGGAGTGCAGAGATAGTCCAACCCAACAGTGTGCTGTTGTAAAATACAGAGGGCATGTTAAGAGCGGCCTGCAGAGGGAGGGAGTGCAGAGATAGTCCCACATTGGTGTGTTTATGAGTGCTGAGTGGTCCGTCCCCTCCGGGCCGCCACCGCCTGGGCCACCAAATCAAATGGCCATTACACGGATAGCTCTGCCTGAGCCCCGCTCCGCTGCAGAGGCCCACCCCAGAGCGGGCCCCAGAGCATGCAGGTCCCAAGCGCACACACACTTTAGTTTGGTAATAGTTCTGTTTGGTAATAGTTTTTTCAGCATAATTTGGAAAATTAACTTGTATTTTGACAACCCACCTCATGATTGATAATGCATGCGGGGGGCGGGAGGGCGCTGGAGGATAAGATGAGACTTTATTGATTTCACAATGGAGACTTGTTACAACAGCTCTTAAGATTAGATCAATTTTTTCACAAATGTCTTCTGAATGCTTCTAAAATACAATGAATAATAATAATAATTAAAGCCGCATGCAGCGTGAAGAGTGCCACATTCAGGAATTTCCTGCCAACTTTCAGCTTTTTAAGTTAATTATTAAAATCCCTGTACCATAGTTAGTGTTTCTGTAGGGGGAACTATAGCATGGATCATTGCAGTTGGTATATAAATTCAGGCTCATGCAGGGTGGAAATGATCATAATTTTAACAAAAAAATAGGGCAAGACGGAATGATTAAAGTTAATATGCCATCAGCGAGACATTTTCTCTGATCACTCCCACATCTGCATCTTAACAAGGAAATATTTTGTGTAGTATTCTCTGTAGAATCAGTAGCGTGCGGTCAAGGCCAGCAAGGCCTTCTCTGGCCTAACTATTTTGAGGGAAAAAATGTATATAGAATATAGAATAAAATCATATTATTCTTTGTATTTTATAACGTTTTATAACGTTATATAGTCGTCCAATCCTATTTTTTCGCTCCGTGTGACCAAGGGCGGAGAGAGTTCTTCCCCAGCGCCCTCAGAGGCGATAGTGAAGGCTCTGCTCCATATTTACAGTGGCCAATGCTGTAGGCGTGTCCTCCAGCCAAGCAGACACTGAGATATAATGACTGCAGAGCCATCTAGAGGGCTTTTGCCAACGTCACAATCTTAATGGTGTTTGATTGGCTATAACCTCTGTCAAACTGATGAGCGCTACTTGGTCGCTTGGTTGAGGGCTCGCCAAGACCACGCCCAACATCATATCAACAATTTGAATGATAATCATTAAAAGGCACATGGGTCTGGGATATTTTGACCAAATTTGAACCCTGTTGGAGCAAAACTGCTGGAGCAGATTTCAAAAGTTCAAGAGGTACGATTTCAAGAGGTCAAGGTTCCGCCCAATATGGCCGCCTTCCTGTAGGGTTTAGGGTGGCACTATAATGTCATTTTTTACTTGTCCTGACGTGGTCTATGATCCTGGCAAGTTTCATCTTTGTACGTTGAAATTTTTTCCGTCAGGCCGTCATAGGGCCAATGTAAACTGTCCGTTTGAGGGGGCGCCACTGAGCCATCTTTCATTATTTTTTCTGGCGGACCCCACTCAAAATTAGAGCTCCTGGCGTTCTAATTTTTGATCCCTGTTACTGCCATATCCGTTAATGATTTCTACATGAAATCTTGCGATTTCGGTCTCCAGACGCGAGAACAATAAGTCCCTCGCAGACACTGTGTGTCCTAGCTCGGGCCTAATAATAATAATGGGCTTACAATTGCGCTTTTCAAGACTGATTACCAAGCTTCTCAGTGGTGAAGCGAGGCTGCCATTCTGCGCCATCGGCCCCTTCACCACCACTAACCTTTCACTCTCTCCTTCATTCAGCAGCTGGAGGAAACCTACACAGACATGAGGAGAACATGCAAAGGCCCTGTCTGGCCCGGGATTCAAACCTGTTACTCTGAAGCACGAGCGCTAACTGCTGCGCCACCGTGCCGCTCAATAATGAAGGAACCAATTTGATTCCACTATAAAAAGGAAAATAAAACCCTGAAGTATAGGGCCTTTAAAGAAGTGCCTTGTGCATTAGATACAGTACCTGCAGATGTCCAGTTTGGCGTTGAGGTGGTCTTTCTGAAGGTACAGCTCCTTTTGGTCTTTGAGCAGACAGATGACGTCCTCCAGCTCTATGATGCTATCTCTGTCTGGGATGTCCAGCTGGTATCGCCAGTATAGCTTCCCCACCTACAACAGGCAGGCCAAACTTAGCACCACGCTGCACAACGGGTTACTCCAGAAACACTTTGTGAAAACAAACAATGTGGACTATGTCACCTGTCCAAAGGAGAGTTTCTTGATCCTCTGTGCAATGTTGCTCTCCTGCAGTTCCAAGTACAGCTCGGACATGTCGTCTCGATGGTAAAGAAACCTCTGGATGTATGGGACCACAGAGCGCACCATGGCCTGCATACTGGGACAGGGCCTCAGGTTCTCCGTCTGTGCGTCGCTCCTCACATGGTCCGATAGATTTTTGACACCACAGATCTCCAGAAATAGGTCCCGTTCCTCCTCTTTGAAAGCAGGTCGATTCACAGACTGGCCTGGGGAGAAAGTACACAGTCATCACGCAATGTGAAAAAAGACATTTATGTGGCTTGTAAATGTGATGCATTGTATCATTTGGATTTGAGTAGTTAGATCTCTAGTCCAAAAAGGTTCATTTGGTCTTCGAGTAATGTAGGTGTAGTAAGGGCCTATATCATGCAAAATCAACTTTTTGATAATAATTGGGCCTTTTTATCCATGATTGAGGCCCACAAAGTTTATGTGCAGTTTTATAAATCACTATTGTTTGGAATTAAAAATGACTAAATCAAATATTTTATTCACATTATAGACGTGTATTTCCAAATGTTTTAATTGCGGGATAGTGCACAATGACAATACGTGACATCTGAGAAGGAGAAAAAGTCAGGAAATGTGCCATCAATGAAGAAAATAAGTTTGTAAAACAGGTAATAGTAATAATAATAATAAAAATAAAAAATATAGTAATGTCTCTTAGCATCTCTTTGGCAGGATGTGATATGTATGAAATGGAGAGTAAAATATTGTATCAGAGTTATCATTGCAGGTGAATATATAATAAATAACTGTGTGTTATGTTTATATTCAGGTGATGATAAAGTGACATTGCAGATATTGTAAACACAGATGTTATTGCACATATGGTTTTAGAGAATTGTTATTGCACATAGAGCTATACAGGGTGTAGACAACCAAAAATGTGATGTCACATATATGGACACCGAGTCGTAGGAGGTTTTCTTTTTGCTCAGTTTAGATTTAGCTTGCTAGGCTATTAATAATACTTTTTTCTTAAATTAATAATGCTGTGTTCGAAAAGAGTGCAATTAATTATAACCTGATATTTAATTTTATTCTAATAAAATATATTTCGGCTTTGAAAAAGCACCTAATGTGGATATAGAGTAAAATGATTTACACATGCTGCCAATGCAGACAGTGCAGTGGGGAGTGCATAGGAGAAGCGCAGAGTCCGGTTTAGAGGTTATGAGGTTAAGGCTAACTTCAGACTCAATATCAAAACAACAGTAAGATCAGTCTAATCACAATCTGTAACCACATGTTTGTGTGACGTCAAACACTGTGTGACACTTTCGTGGAACAACTGTACTTAGCATTAGCTGCACTTAGCATTAGCTGTGTGGCCAGCTCACACTAAGTCAGGGGTGCCCAAAGTGCAACCCGGGGGCCAAATGCGGCCCTCAGACCAATTTTTGGTGGCCCACAAGCTTCTTGTTGAATAGGCACACGTCAGAGATTATACTTTTTTCTGCAAGTTTAACAATTCTACTTAATTAAAACCTCAAAAACTTACATTTTATTGGGGGACAGAGCTTGCTTTAAAGTTCCAGACTAACTCCTGGTGTAGGGAAAGTGTTAAACCTCTCTTGAATGCGAATGAATTCCAGTTGAATGTTTGACTGAGCTGGCCATCGAACTCTGGCCCTCCATGCCGTATGTACTTCAATATGTGGCCCTCGATGGAAAAATTTGGACACCCCAGTGTATTTACAACAGTGCTATTCTCAAAAGAGACCTGCAGGGGGGTCTTGAGAGCAGACTGCTTTCTTTTCAGTAATAATGTAGCACAGACAAACACAGACAAAAGCGCTCATGTACCCGGCTTGGTAGACCTTCCCCTCTTGGATGCTGGAGGCAGGTGGAGCAGGCAGACGTCCTTGTGTGGTCTGAAGATTTTCTCCAGCTCCTTGCTGTCACAGATCATGGGCTTATGGGACAGACTCACCCATGTGTTGTCTTTCGTAGGGAACACCCTTAGATCAGACACCATTCCTACAAACCAGGAGAAAGTTAAGGGCTTTTGCTGTCAATCAGTGATGCTCAAATGTTTTATCACGACTACCACGATACGGAATACAGGGGGAAATACCGTAAGCTGCAATAGTATTTTTGTATATAAAAACAACGACGGGATCATATTAATTTAAATTAATTAATTGATTAATGTCCGAACTAGAGCTGGGCCATATCGTATCGTATATCGATATCGGGGTATGAGTATTAGATATCATTATTAAACATTACTATGTTTTTTTCTATTGCTGTTTTTTTTCTCTTGTAATTGACAGATTTCAGGTTAAACATTTTGTTTTCATGTCAATGTGTAATAAACCTAAACCTAAAGATTCACAGCCCTGTTAATATGGCAACACGCATGGATGTGCACGCTTCACACATGTTACATGGGGGTCATTTATCTCTCTCTCGTGGCTAAACACAGTGAGTCTGATGCCCCTGACTGAGGAGAAATGTGCTGAGTGGTGGCCTAAAGTGGTGCAGCTCTTTAGACGGGTCTAAAGTGGTCTTTAAGTCGACATAACTAGTGGCAGTGTGAAACCGACCTGAATCAGTTCTAAACATGACTAAACTAGGTCCACAAACCAAGACTATCCCAGTTGTTTGTTCTTGTACCACTGTTTGAGAGACACATGTCCATTATGTCAAGAACAATTCATTAATTAAGTTGCTTGGATCAAAACTAAACTTTCTCATCATGTCTGCAAACCATGAAGAACAGCTTTGGTTTGGTGAATGTAGTCATTGTGTGTACCTCAGAGTAGAGCAGTATCTGTTTGGTACATGTAGTCATTGTGTGTACCTCTGAGAGTAGAGCAGTATCTGTGTGGTACATGTAGTCATTGTGTGTACCTCTGAGAGTAGAGCAGTATCTGTTTGGTACATGTAGTCATTGTGTGTACCTCTGAGAGTAGAGCAGTATCTGTGTGGTACATGTAGTCATTGTGTGTATGTGTGTACCTCTGAGAGTAGAGCAGTATCCGGAGTTGAGTCTGGGCTGATTGCTGTCATCATGGTCGAGAGTCACTTCCATTTTGCACTTTTGAGCTGTGAAAATATTATAATATAGAGTTATGAGACTTGCAT
>OMNZ01091940.1:0-12342 GCA_900303255.1 Lesueurigobius sanzi
TTTGTGCATGAGGGGCCCTTGCACATTTAACATATCTATAAAAAATAAAATTAAACGGTCTGCTCTTCTGGGCCCTTCATCAGCCTGGGCCCCTAGAATCGTCCTAACCTTCCACCCTCTTACGGCGCCCCTGCGCTTTACACAACATTTGTATTTGAAGTAAATTCAAATTTTTGAGTACAATTAGTTATTTGTTTCTTAATTTAAGATTAAAAAAAACTTTTGGCAGAATTCTTGAACTTAATTGCTCAAATCAGGGGCAAGTTTTGTAACTTTAAGACAATTTTACTAATTTCTACATGTCTTTTTGCAGATTAGTCTACTTTCTTTTACAAACGTTGCCAGGTTGAAGGGTGAGGGACTTGACTCTGTGTTGGATTTGTTGCAATATATTTTAAATTAAATTAAAGTTGTGAGGGCCCCATGACATAATTCCGCTTGGGCCGGTCCTGGTTGGGATCGCTACTAGTTTCTTTCTTATAACCAGTCCTGTGTTTTACCATGACATCATTCACACATTCAGCTGCTTCTGCTCCTTCCTCAGATGTGTCACGTGATGTTAGGCTGATGTGTCTGCTCAGCTGATTTACACAGGGTTTGGCGCTGTTTTCCTGCTCGTGGTGACACTTCTGAGGAAAGCAGCTTAAACCGCTAAGGTAAAACAAACACACAGGTCTGGCTATAGACCTTTCTCAGCGGACATCATCGGCAGCGGAACTTATGTTGCAACAATGGGTTGCTACAAGCAATTCAAATCAAAACATTGTATATCTCTATGCTCTGACCATTGGTGGGCAGCAAAAGTCACATGACGGGTCCTGAGCTCCGACAAACGAGCATTTGTTCAGATATCGTTGTCTGACCTGACCACTCAAGTGCTGAACCGTCTTGGAGAGCGTCAAGACCAGTAACGCCATTGTAAAGAACAGCTAATAACATGCAGCAGGTGGAGCAAATCAGTGGAATGCCAACCAACATGCCGGCGTTCCATTCCAAGTCACATGACTGAGAAAGAAACTAGCATCGCGACTAGGAGACCTTATGGCCATTTTCTTTTCGCTAGCAAAATTTTGTAAATTGCTACGCAGTATGGCATAAGTAATCATTGCTGAATTGTTTGCAAGCTCAGGGCTCGCCATGTTGAAACCAAAAAGTGTGGTTAGCGTTCATTTCGGGCTGGGCGATATGATGATTATCGCGATCTGATCTCCATGATGACGATCTGCTTTTTTGGTAACATTGTCATATCGTGCAGCTCAAATACTGGAACTCACTGCCTCTACTGTCAGGATTAAACCCGAACAAACCAGGAGAAAATAGGTCTAAACCAGGTCTAAAAACCAGGACTGAATCTGGATTAAACCAAGGAGTAAACCAGACAAAAGCAGAGACTGAAATCAAGGTCTGAACCAGACCAAACTAAAAAGGACTAACCAGGGACAGAATGAAACGATGATTACCCTGGACTAAATCAGGACTAAACCCAAGGACTCAATCAGAAATATACTGGGAGAAAGAGAAAACTGGGTCTAAACCAGGACATTATTACAGACTGAGCCAGGATTAAACCAGGACGAACCCACGAGGGAAACATGTCAAATCTCTGGACTGAAATTCGGACTTAAACAGGTCTTAACCAAGACTAAACCACTACAGCACCAGATCTAAACCAAAGAAGAAGCAGATGGTTTTAGTCGCCTTTTAAAGACACTACATGAATTGTGAGAAAATCAAAATCGTGATTTAAACTGAAGACAATCGTGATAAGATTTTTTGGTGATATCACCCAGTCCTACGTTAACTCGTGGTAGTAATCGTTTGTTTATTATATTAATAATAAATGTAATTTTAATCAATCTCAATCATCAATTTTGATGAGTGTGTCCCGTCACCTCATGACTGTGTGCTGGGGGGAGGAGGGGCCCTCACTGTGCAAATCAGGACCTTATTTATGAGCCACACTGTCCTCTGGGACTGAACACGACGCCAGAAGCTCAGCCCCCGAGCCATTAATGAGTAATTTCAGCTTCTTTCCTCTTTCACTCCCCACGGGCTCTGACACACCTGCCCCACGCCCAGGTCCCAGGCCGAAGACCATAAACATTTGCATTCACACGTCTACACACTATAGCTGTCCAAACACACTGAGGTGAGACACTGGTGACGAGGGAAACAAATTAGATTGAGTTATATTCATTTGAAGCTTTCTCTGTATATTACTGGTGTAAATATGAGAAGAAAATTAGGTTTTTTGCATTTTTAAATATTTTGATCTAAAGATAAGGCATGATGAAACCTTAACAACGGATAAAGCCAGGTTTAAATGTATAGATTCATCGTGATTAGTTTTGTAATAAACTAGTTCTTAGTGAATAAATCAGTAATAATTCAAATTTTTACTCAATAAATCAGGCTAGGAATTAAATATTGAAAAATCCCTCTGAACAACCTTGAACAATATTGTAAAAGTAAAAGACGGGAAAGTTTGGACTCTGTAAGATGTTGAATCCCAGCAGGAGTTGCTTTTCTTAATTATCATTACTTTACACTACTATACTTACGTATTTATATGTACTGTTTACTGTTATTGTTGAAAGTATGTGCGTTTGTATGAGATGCCGATCATTCCGTCACTGTAATCTATTTTACCCACAGCTACTAATAAACCTGAACCTGATTGTTATCGCCACAATATGAGAAAAATACATTTTGATTGATTTGATTTAAGTTTCACTTTCCCTTACAGTCCTATGGAGAGATGTTGACTGAATAATTACACTCCTTATTGCAAAGATTAGGTTATTTATGTGTTTCCAGGTGGAAGTTTACATGTTTACATGGCCCAAAGTCTAAAATGTAAAAGATTGAGTTTTGTCTGCAGTGTCTCCCATTAATGCAAGACACTACAGCTATATGCTGTATATTACTGACATAAATATGAGAAAAAGTCATTTGATATTCTTTAAAAATAAGTCATTTTATTTGTAAATATATTATACATGCCAATTCAGTGACAAAGTCTAGATAATGGATAAAGCCAGATTTAAATGTATGGTTTTATTTTGATGATACAGTTCATTAGTTGCAAATATTTCTTCAGAGGGGTTTTTGACTTGATCCTGTTATTTGTGAATAAATCTGAAGAAATTCAAGTTTTGCCTTGTCTTTGTGGTTCAAAACTAAAGCAGGCAAGTAAATATTGAAAAATCCCTCTGAACAAACCTTCATCATATTAAGTACCAGATTGGAAAGTTTGGAGTCTGTAGGAGCTGCTAAAGTGGAGATGTCGTCGCCGCAAAGTGAGAAAAATGCAATTTCCCATAAAGTTAAATGGAGAAACGTTGTATCAGTGCATCAATTACTCTCCTGATAGACCCTTTCGCTGCTTACATCATCAGTGACGTCAGCTGGAGGCAGGAAGTGAGCAAGAGAAATAAGATTAAACTGAAACTGGGGATCATAAGTGTAAAACTACAACTACAAACTGTTGTCCTGTTGTGGCTTAAGGAGCAAGAACAAGAGGAACGACATTTGAGACGATAAAAAAAGTTTAACCTGATATTTCCAACAACAGTTAGACATTTGTTTATCGTTACTATGACAACAGCTACAATGGAAATACATAGGGATCCCGATTTCCGCCTCCAGCTAAGCCCGGGATGTTTGCGAACGATGAAAGGGTGTATATAAGTAAAGAGAGCAAACTGTCCCAAAACAGAGACATTTTAAAATTTGAGTTTTGCGTCTCCCATTGAACTGTTGTTAAGGAGCCCCTCGCTGACGTCTGTGTGGGATGAGCGTGATGAGCAAACTGATGGTCGCGGAGAGGGCCACGGGTCGCCTCCCTCGGTTTCACGGGTGCGCTGTGCTGGTTACGGCTGGTTGACTGTGCGAAAATAGCATTTCGGGGTCGGGCCGGTGACACGTTTATTGAGCCTGTCGAAATTAACAAAAGCAACGAGCCGAGCCCAGACGAGAGTCACAATAACAAGCCCTGAGAGGTGGAGGTGGGTGGGGGGTAGGGGGTGGGGGGGGGGGGGGAAAAACATACAGGGTTAGGCGCCGTGGCTGTTTGACGTCAGCGCTGACAAATCTGGAATATGAGCGTGATATTTTTAGTTATTAGAGGAAATGAAGGAAGATTTCGACACGGAAATGAGGGGACTGAAAGAGAAGGGCCAGGGCTGGTGAAAAGCAGTGGTGGAAGAAATACTCAAGTAAAAGTATCAGATTAAATTCCTTAAGTAAAAGTATAAAAGTATTGACTGTAAAATGTACTTAGTACTTTAAAGGGTTTAATGTGGAAGATTTTTTTTAAATCCTTTGAATCAAGACAGGTCTAAACCAGGACTAAATATGGACTAAACAAGGTACAAACCAGGACTAAACCAGGTACAAACCAGGACTGAACCAGGTCTAAGCCAGGACTAAACCAGGACTAAACCAGGACTAAACCAGGACTAAACCAGGACTAAATAAGGTGTAAACTACACTGAAAAAACGGGATATTGGGGGTCGCTCAATTTGCGAATACAAATTTTACATCAATTGCGTGATTTTATTACGATTACTGCAAAACGTGATTAAACATAATTAAATCTGACAAAGGTTTGTTTGTTGCACATGTAAAAACTGCATGTTTCAATCACGTTGAGAGAGCGTAATTTTGTTGTACTTTTTGGTGAAGCTCCGCCCTCCAGCCAGAGGCGGGTTTTCTCCTCCCCAAATTGGAGGGACTTTTCAAATTCAAACTAGAGGACAGCTACAGCAGGAGCTCAGACACTAAAGGATCCTGGAAGCTTCTTCAAAGGTAATATGAAATATGAAAACTTAATGAGCTTCATTTACTCTCTGTGAATACATGTGTTTTCATGGACTTTTTATTTTATTTGTAATTTTAGTCTAAACTACTAGTTCGTCATAGGAGGTCACTTTAAACCCAATTTAAAAATGTAGTACAAAGTACAAATACAGGCTCTAAAATCTAGTGAAGTAAAAGTAAAAAGTATTCTTCATAAAGTACCTAAAATTTGTCCTTTTAATTATGTGATGACGATGTTGAAGGTTATTTCAATATAAGTGGCTCTATGTTGCAATATCTTGACAGTACCAGTCAAAAGTTTGGAAACACCTGTATTGTTTCTCAAGACTATTTACCAAAAATAAACAGTGCATATTTATCCAAAAACTAAACAAGGTACCTAAAATCCCCAAACCTTTGTAACTCCTACATCAACAAAATAAAACCATTATGCATTATTTAGATCCCTTCACCAAAAGATAGAGACGATTTTGGCCATTACCTTATTGTTACATGAAAGTCTCACCACCTGCAGCGTCTCGCCTTAATCCAAACGGAGGAGCGTGACTTGACTGATTGTCGCTAATGAATAGAGATAGTTCATTAGCCAAATATTCATTTTAGTCCAGTACCATTTTTCATCCTAATTTTAGTCAAAGTAATAACATCTGAAAATGCGGTTTAGTTAATTTAAAGTCAAAGGTCTGTGTTTTGTTCTCTGTGTGACCCTTTCGCTGCTTACATCATCAGTGGCATCATCTGGAGGCAGGAAGTGAGCAAGGGAAATAAGATTAAACTAAAACTAGCGGTGAAAAGTGTAAAACTACAACTAAAAAATGTGGCCCTGCTGTGGCTTAAGGTGCGAGAACAAGAGGAACGACATTTGAGACGATAAAATAAGGTTTTATCTGATGTTTCCAACAACAGTTAGACATTTGTTTGTTGTTACTATGACAACAGCTACAATGGATCTAGCTTCCCGCTTCTAAGCTAAGCCCCAAATGAGTACAAACAATGAAAGGGTCCACTACATTGATTTCAGTTTTAGTCGACTACATTTTTACATGGAATTTTCATTGGCTAAACCTAAAAAGAATTGTTTGACTAAATCGTGACTTAAACTAAATAATATTTTCATCAAAAGACTAGCCATGTCATTTATCAACATGGCTGCACAATAGCCAAATAAGATATAGCCTTTTGTGAGCATGTTGCGCCTAATTTATCATTTCAAAATTGCCCATACCACTGTATTCGGGCCCCAAATCTGATAAATAAAAGACAGAATACTGCCTCTGCTGCTGATCCACTTTTGCATATGCTACTCAGACAAAAACTAAATTAAAATCAAAACTAACACAGATCCAGTATCGCTTCAAGTATCTCTCGCATAAATCTACACCAGATGTTTCAGAGGTTATGGGGTTGACTCCTAAATCCAAATTACACCTCCGAATAGCTCAGTAAGTGTTCCTCCTCCCTGTCATTTCCATTAAGAGGTTAGAGCATAGCCAATAGGTCCCGGCCCAATCCTGGGAACTAACCTCATTGATTTTGCTGACAGCGAAGGAGGAGGGCCGCCATTATCTCAGCATTTCCTCTGGGTTTACTACTTTGCATGCACCTTTTATTCACTATTCTTCTTGTTTAGCCGTGCGACATGAAATAAGTTGGGTTCACGCGATGTCACAATATTCTAAAGAGCCTATGTTTTAAAATGGGGGGGGGGGGGTTCTTAGTTTATTGCGACTTTATCTGTAAATCCTGGGTCAATCCAAGTGGAACAAAAACTGTCACAAAGTTCAATGTCTTCTGTCGGCACATGTGAACTAATGTCTAAATATTTTTCTTATAAAAATGGTGACAATATTCAAAAATATGTGTGTGATGTTGGCCAGTAGAAAGGACTGTCATCCATGAGAATAACATGGCAGGTTTGTGAGTCCAATCACTATCGCCTGCTCCCGTGTCCCAAGAAAAAGTTCCAACACGTGACCATGTGTACTGTGTATATCCCAAAAGTGTACATACTCTGACTGAATTAGGCATTTCATAGAATATGAATGATAACACAAAAACCTTTATTTCACGCATGGTTAGTGGTTGCGTGAAGCCATTTATCGTCAAAAAACCTGTTTGTTTACGCTTTTCGACTAGAAACTAACCAAATGTCCCTGATCAAAAGTTTACATTGTGCATCTTAAAACAAACATCAATTTGTCAGAGAGTCCTGTATTTCAGCTGAATTGAGTTTTTCTTTGCTCCTGAACAATTTTCCTGGCAGTTGTTGACGTTAGATCAGGGACATTTGAGCAGTTTCTGTTTCTTTATGATTTCAAAAGAGTAAACTCAGTTCTTTGACAATAACTGGCTTCACACAACCACTAACCATGAGTGGGAAAAAAGGTTTTTGTGCTATCATTCATATTCTATGAAAAATGGACAAAGGATTCAAAGGGTATGTCAGCTTTTGGCCACAACATATGTAATGTTTTACGTATGTGCATGTATGTACAGTATTTGCATGAGCTTCACTGTAAAACCTTGAAGAAGAGAGTGTCGCGCCCCAAGTTTGGAGCTGCCTGATGCGGCCTCATTGAACTGAATTCATCCATGGTGAGATCAATAAAGTCTATCTATCAAATACTGATCAAGTTCAACATTTGTCAATTTTCTTTTTAGAGATTTCTTTCAAAGACACCTCCTCTCCCATAGAGTGTCGGCGCCTGCTCCAAATGAAATAGAATTGTAAACCTATTCTTTATCAGCCCAAATCAACAAAACAGTCACGAACAAGATGTTTCTTTTCTGATTTTATATCAAAAGGGATATAGAGTATTTCATCTTGACATCAACAACCTCTCAATTTACACAGCAACAGAAGCCATAAAATCACACTGTAAATCCAGAGGCACAAAACAGGAAACTTTTTAAACTACTTTTAGGTTTCACACTTGTTGAAAATGACGCATGGCCCGTTCGAGGATCGAGTGAAATGATTCGATGGCGTTGTGGAGGGGGGGGGGGGTTTGTAAGGGTACATTTGGTTAAGTCAGGAGCTCGAGTGGTAGTAAAACCAAAGTGGGATGGCGAGTGGTGGACGGGGAGGAGGGGGGAGGCGGGGCGGCGTGAGGGGGGTACGACACCGAAACATAAACGATAACATGAAGAAGAGCGACCGCTTTTCCCGCGGTGCCCTTTTTATCATTCTCATCTGGTGAGCAGCCCCGTCGCAAAGTCTCGGCATTTGCATGTCAGAGATCTTCGTCTAGGGCTCTATTACTATTTATTTTTACATACATTTTTATCTTTACAAGTGTCTTTTCTACATTTGTTTATCACTAAAACACTACATTTGAACAAATGCTTCAAAAGACGTAAAAGTCATTCGTGATGCTTGACCAGAACTGTTACTGTAGGTTTATTGCTTTGTACACTGAGTGATGTCGGGGGGAGTCTGCTCGTGGTGCACTGCAAAAAGTGAACTAAAATAAGTACAGTTTTCGTGAAATAGCTACGTTCGCCCTCGATTTGTGCAGGTATGTAAAATTATCTGCGAATGGAAGATGTATTGTAGCACTTATGACAAAAAAAGTGTCGAATTTGAAATATATTTTCTCATTTTAAGTGGTTACGTTTTTTTTTGAGTATCTTTAAAGTATCTTCAGCTCCTGCTCAAACATAACAAAGTGCTCACTCCAACAAAGCGACGCTGGGACAACTCAACTCCATATTTCTTTACTCTGTGAACAGACAGAAGTAGGTTCAGGAGTGGTCGGGAGAAGGAGTAGGAGCACTTGTTTTAGTGAAAGCTGCATCCTAATTGGTTTCGAGAAAAAAGGGAGGGGCTAGCCAGTAGCTCGACAAAACACCTCCCACCTGAGCTTTCCACAAAGTCCAGCGCAGTGTTTTTGACAGCCAATTTTAATTTTGAGATGTTTTTTTTTTTTTACGTATGTGCAAAAATACTTGTTCTATTTCTATATAGTATATATATAGTTCTATATAGATCATTTTACATACTTTTACTGCTCAAATGAAGGGCAAATTTACTTGACTCCTGACTCCATGTATGAGATAATTTGGAAGACAGTCTGGGATTGCGCTCTTGGCCACTCAACAGTGAGAACACTACCAGACCAATCACAGCGCGGGAGGCGGGAGTTAGCGTTGTTGAGACTAGAGGCGGGACTACGTAAAGACAGTAGGAAGAGTAGCGAAAATGAAGAAAAGCAGACCTTCAGAGCAGGCAGTTGTTGTGGTTTTAGGGACAACAGGCCTTAAATGTCATTAAAAAGCATTAAATAGAATTCAAACTGGTATTAAATCAAAAGTTCTTGGAAAATAATGACATTGCTCAACTAATTTTACGGCATAAGTTTGTCAAAAAAAATACAAAAATGATGTTCTAGACAGGAGTTTTGGCAGAAATCATACTGTATTTCTGGTCAAAAGTTGAATGAATATTAAATATGTACTGATTTGTGGTGTCTGTAGCTTTAAGAATTTAGTATTTGGGCTTTAAAATGCCACTGGACAAGTTCAGTTCATTCAAAACAAAAGATGAGGCCTTGCTAAAACATCGCTCCCCTGCGGCCGCCATCTTGACTAGTTTGTTGACGCTGAAAATGACGCATCGCTAACTGCCGCCTCCCGCGCTGTGATTGGTCCGGTGGCGCAATCCCAGACTGTCTTCACATGTATCTCATACATGGAGTCAGGCTGGACAGGCGAAAATGTACATAAGAAGATTTAACTCATTTTTAGGGTGTGACCCCGGAGTCAGACTTCCTGCTAAATCCAGCTGTAGTACTCTACACCTTTGGTAAATTGTGCAAAGGAATCAAAGCGTAAGTAACAGTTTCTGAGACAAAGACCAAACAAAAATACATTTAAAAACGATGTAAGAAAAAGGGAAAAAAAGAGGAAACTTAAAAAGACTCACATTTCACGTTGTCCATGCATAAATACACACAGGTTTATATTGTGAAGTGCTAACTCAAGTTTCCACAGACGGTGAAAAATGGTATTTGGCCCCCTTTAGACCTTAAGTGCACAATCTGATTCAGACTCCGTGAAGTCGGTGCCTCACAAATCCACTTCAACATTTCAACAAACTCCACAAACCGCACACAGTCGTTGTGATTGCCCATTGTGCTCTAAGTGTCTCTGAATAGAAATCTGTCCATGAACATATACACAAGTACAGACAAATGTAAACATTCAAATACTTTTTTTTTTCTTCTTCTTCTTCTTCTTCTTCTTCTCGGGAATGTTCACTTTTGATTCATTCAAATCTGGAGCAGTGTGTCCCAAAATGTTCTGTATCACTTTTGCATAATGAAATCATATACATTTATTTGATTCTAGCATCTCCTACTATATACTCTGTTTGCACCAAAATATTAAGTTTAAGAATGGTCATTTTGTGGTCATTCTACGCAGACGGTTTGTTGGTAAATTTAGCTACTAAGCAAGATATAAAGAGATATCTATAATCTTTTAAAATGTTCAGTTTTAAATCTCTTCTGCTATATTTATAATAAGACTCCGATACTGAATGGTTACTGTATCAAATGTGAATTGCACAAACCCCCGTTAAGGTGATATAACTAACAATCAACTATGTGTGCTTGCTGTCTATCTTTATAACTTCATATATATTATTACATTGGTACAGCTAGATCTCCAAGTGGACTGAATGGCTACACCGTGTGACGGATCCGCCCTCGATTTTTTTCCTGGCAGAGGTTTCAACAAAGGCGTAGCAGACTTTTTGAGACTTTGATGCACTGCTCTGCTCGTGTGCTCGACATTTAGACACAGCTCGCCGAACCTTAGCACCTGTCCGTGCTAGAGGTTTCGAAGGTTTACACACAAAAGCCAGTGATAAGAAAAAAGACCCTATATTGTGCATGTAAAGACACAACTCCCAGTGCGATCGGGAGGACGGCACAGTCTAGTCCTGTCCGTGACGCTGTGCTGTGACATAATTCATTATTATACATTAGATGTGCTGGCTTGAACGATGCACTGTCACAAGAACCACTTCTTTGTGGACGGTTTGGCTCTTGCGAACTGTTCCTATTCTAACCTCTGGGCTTCGTAGCCGCGCTGATGATGTGGAAATATTCACATTTACACACTACTGCACTCCAAATAAATATACCTATTATCAATATGCAGATTAATACATTTACAGACTGCCAATCAGATATGTTATACCGCTATGTAATTGTATATATTTTAATATGCTTTAGCCATTTTACATCAACTTCATTTTTACTGTTTTGTCTGTGCAAACGACACAAAAATGGATTGTAGGTTGTTGTTTTCATTTGTTGACATACGACTACGTTGGTACACACTCATGAAAATAAGTCTACTCTTGTGCTAGTGATGTGTGCTTTCATGTCAGCTTCTAGGAGTATCCTTGGTCTTGGCTGTAGCCGTAGCCTCCTTCCTGGGCTCCCTCCTGGACGTACTCCTCTGTCTTCTCCCAGTTGGCCTGCCAGCCGCCGTTGGCCTGCGTGGTGGCCCCGTACGTCTTGCCCTGCGCTCCTCCGAAGGCGGCATAGTTCTGGGTGATGTCCCCGGTCTCCTCGGCCAGCTCGTCCTCGTCGATGAAACCGCACTTCTCCTCGCTGGTTAGCTCCGGGTCGGCCCATGGCTGCTTCTCACCCGACGCAAATAGCCCATAGAACACCACCCCTCCGTAATGCACCAGGGAGGCAATCAGGAACACATACTGCCATTCCTCTCGGGTCTGGGGAGAGGAAACAGCAGGGTTTCAGAAGCAAACAACAAGCAGCTTCTGGTGAGTCATTCACTTCACAGTCTTCAGGCATAGATTCTTCTTCATCTGTACTCTGTAGATGAACAACTACAGAGTACAGATGAAGACTGAAGAATCTTTGCCTACGATGGACAACTCCTGTATAACAGAACTTACACAGACGGTTCACGGTCTTTACTCTTTACATGCATAAGTTACTTAACCTCTTAACCCCTTAAACCCCAGCGTGCCAAATTTGGGTCCTGTAGGGTATAAGAGGTTAAAGCTGTTTTGGTTGACAGTCCATTCAGTTGCAAATTAATCAAAGTGGACACTTCTAACAAAAGTAAGCACCATCTCGAAGGCCAAATTAACCTCTTAAACCCTATAGGACCCAAATTGGGCACTAAAATCTCTCTCCTTCCCCTTTCTCTGTCTCTTTCCTTCCTCTCTCTCTTTCCTCTCTTTCTCTTTCTCCTTCCCCTTTCTCTGTCTCTTTCCTTCCTCTCTCTATTTCCTCTCTCTCTCCTTCCCCTTTCTCTGTCTCTTTCCTTCCTCTCTCTCTTTCCTCTCTCTCTCCTTCCTCTCACCCCTTTCCTTCTTCTCGATCTCTCCTTCCCTTCTCTCCCTCCCTTTTTTCTCTCTCCTTCCCCCCCCTTGCTCTCTCCCTCCTTCCCCTCTCCTTCTTCTCCCTCTCTCCTTCCCCTCTCTCTGTCTCTTTCCTTCCTCTCTCTCTTTCCTCTCTCTCTCCTTCCTCTCACCCTCT
>OMNZ01091946.1:0-15516 GCA_900303255.1 Lesueurigobius sanzi
CAACAAGTACAACAAAAATGTTGTAGTCCAGTTGGTCTTCCAAAAAATATCAATAAATGTTAAAAGGCAATTAATTCTTTAAAATGACACGCGACACACTCATCAGTTACATTAGGCCTATGGTCAGTTACATTAGGCCTATGGTCGGTTACATTAGGCCTATGGTCAGTTACATTAGGCCTATGGTCAGTTACATTAGGCCTATGGTCAGTTACATTAGGCCTATGGTCAGTTACATTAGGCCTATGGTCAGTTACATTAGGCCTATGGTCGGTTACATTAGGCCTATGGTCAGTTACATTAGGCCTATGGTCAGTTACATTAGGCCTATGGTCGGTTACATTAGGCCTATGGTCGGTCACATTTGACAGCATTCAGTGTGGCAACTGCACTTGGATAAAAACTGTTCTCAAATCTATTTGTCCTGGTCTTAATGGACCTGTGCCTACTCCTTGAAGGTAGTAATTGAAAGAGGGAGTGTCCTGGATGTGAGGTGTCCTTGATGATGGTTTGGGCCTTCTGTATAGCTCTGTCAGAGAGAGGAGAGGGCAGCCAGTGATCTTCTGAGCAGTGTTAATTAAAATGTCCTGGAGAACTGTAGGAACAAGTTCTGTAGGAGACCGAGCTGCCATTATGGATTCTCTCTCAAATCCATGTTATTAACATCAATGGGGATGAGTGATCTATCAACTCTAGGTCTATGGTCCAAACTCATTACAAACTTTTCACACACATTTCTAACATCGAAAGACGTTTCACACCTTTCAGGGTCACGTTTCAGGGTCACAGTCACAATAATGCTCACAACAACTTCTAGTTCTTGAACAAAAAGATGCTTCATAATTAGACGTCCTTCCACTATTACAATTCACTGAGGACAAAACCAATTCCACAAAAAAATATAAAGTACACAGGCTTTAAGTTTAGTAGTAAAAGTAATAGACATTTTCAATTCTGGATATTGTCATGAGTACAAACCTCAGCTTAATTCAGTAAAACAGTGAAGCACAAACATTCCTAAATAGGCCGTAATTGGTGAATATTCTGAGCTGATAACCGAAGCAAATAGTGCTGAAGTCTTGACAGTGGCGGTCTCCAGCTTTGCCGGGCTCTTACCGATGTACTGCTGGTGATGTTGACTCTGGGCGGCCACAGACTGCTCTGGAGTGTTGTTACAGTGCTGCGAGCTCCCACACAGGCTGTCAGACATCCCATCCACCTTCTGCAGAGGCTTGAATCTAACAAATACAGCGGTCCAACTGTTAGCTATGGGGCATATGTGTAAAAAAAAATAAAAAAAATAGGAGAAATAGTGCTTTGACTTTGCAAATCAGAAGAATAAAAATATTCCATGTTTATCACAACAACTGAATCAAATATTTAAAGGTATAAGGCTTATTGTATATATACTGTGGGAAAGGAAAACTTATTGCTAGTTTTCATGCAGGACGCCATAACCCAGCTCCCAAAATGTAAAGGTTGACGATAGAAGGAGTTCGGGTTTAGAAGTACTATCCATCATAATTTACCATTTGTAGTTTCAAGCAACTCCACTTAAAGGATAGTAACCATGACAACCCACTGTACATACGTTTTGAGTTGGATGACCTGACAGCTACAAGAGATTACACAAATGCAAAAATTGTAAACATCTTCAGTGTGAAAAATGTTCATCCAGTCTCAAAAAGTGACAACTACGAAACGATGAAGGCTTAATTTTGTCAAAGCAAGACTTAAAGGTTCATTGTGGAACTTTTTATGGGAAAAAATACACATGACCGGTGGGCTACTCTTTAGGGGGCGGGGTTCACAGCAAAGTAATAATGAAAGCAACAGTCTGGAACACGGTGAGAACGCTGGATAAATACCGCCTTTAGATGGACATTTATGAAAATATTCTGAAGCTCCAAGACAAAAACTAGAGGGAAGAAGCTGCGAACAAACAAACTACGAAGGTAAGCTAATGTTACGCTAAACTTGTGCTAGCAGCGGCTAATGCTATAATTTTTACAACCGCAGTATAATGTTGCGAAATAATATTCTGGTAGAACGTGCCTGGAGTCATATCAGTTCAGCTCGCTTTGACCCAAGGCTGAAGACGGTCCTGAAACTTGTGCCGGGCTCTCCCGGTTTGAGCCGCGTCCGGCATGTGGAAACAAAAGACTAAGCAGGTAGACTAGGCACTGGGCCGGAACACCCAGGGCAAAAGAAAAGGGGTATATAAGGTCAAATACGCACCAATAATCAGGGTTTTATTTTTACTCACATAAAAAGTTCCACAATGCACCTTTAAAAAACACAGAATCAGGACAAAAAAAAGGCTTTTTAAAATGGAACAAATTCGGAAAATTATCCCAAAAACTGATTTTTTTGCACACTGCATTATGTCTATAGGTCGAGTTTGCAAAAACTGGGATGAGCTCAGTCGTCCGTGATTTCGCAGTATATTGTGGCTCCTTGCGAAACGACTATTGCCTCACATAACATTGCGATACAACATATTTTTCCCTACTTCTGATGATGTCACATGGAAGATATGAATAGATATTGCACTAGCCTGGACTGACCTCTGCTTCTGGTGAACAGGCTGCTGCCTCATGGCCATGTACTGCGTATCCTCCTGCAGGCGGTTGAGCGGTGAGTCCGGCTTCACTCGGATGCCATAGTAGTGATACTTGGAGTTCCCTCTGAAGGACGCACAGCAGAAGAGTGAGCAGGAGAAATCGTCAAAGTAATCACTATCATTTACTCCCTTCCATCGCCAGAGCCATGCTTACAGCCTCCATCCTACTCATCACACGGTATATAATGGCCATGTGATTACTGTCATCGCGTCTATGGCACAGGTGTGCGTACCTGGTGCCCAGGCGGCGGGTCCGGAGGCCCATGAAGACGGAGCGGATGAGTTTGCCGAAGGAGGCAGCGTTGACCGGGTCGAGTTTCTGCTCCTGACAGTGGCGCAGGTAATGGTTGTACAGGGAGCAGCGAGGCAGGCTCACCCCCTCCGCGGTCTCATAGTTGTCCAGCAGCCACTGAAGCTGAGGATACACAAAAACACAAAGAAACTAATTAGCTCAGACTCAGAGGACATTGTTGTTTCATTACTAAAGAATAAAAAAATAAAAAGATAGTCATGCATACAAGAGGTAAAAGGGTTGTGACCATGTGTAGATGTTTTTACAGTGGTACAGTTTTACATGTTCGGCTGATAATGCTTTCATATTCAAGACGAGTTTTTTTTTTCCACTGCAATTTTACACTCAGATTTTGGATTGTTATTTAAGAGGTGAATTTATGTGCTAAAGCAGGGGTAGGTAATGTCGGATCCAGACCCCCACCATTCATCCTCTGGACCCCAATTTCCAGAAGAATGATTGCACATAACAGACATTAAACACCTGTTCAAATACTGAAAATACTGTATGTTCATTTCCATTGTTCAATATTTTATCCATTATACAACAGACTACTAAAAAAAAACACCACAAGCAAAAATGTCGACACATTTGCTGTGGCATTGTTTCAAAAAGCTTCTACAATGTCCAAAAATATATATTCCATCCAGTGTTTTAATCATTCACAAAGATTTAGTGGTGGTCAATCCCTGAGCCCAATGAATCCTGGCATTATCATCTTGGAATATGCCCGTGCCATCAGGGAAGAACAAATACAGTGATGGAATAACCTGGTCCTTCAGGATGTTCATGTAATCAGCTGATCTCATTCTTTAGTGTTGCAGAACCTAAAGCTTACCAACCCAGATCTAATTGACAAGTTACATTCAGATGGCGACTTATTTTTGGCCAGGCTGTATCTAAAGTATGAAAACACAACCTGAGTCAGTTAGAATTGTGTTTTCATGATCATCATTTTACCTTTTTAGGTTAAATCGACAACAATCTGATGGAAAAGGTATAGTATTTTGCATTATTGTCAACAGATTAAAGCTGAGCAGTATTTTATACAAGCTGGAAATGTATTTAACCATCTAATGGATGGAACTAAACTATAAAACTGTACTGTATAGTTCTTATGTGCAATGATCTGTTTACAAATAGCTGTAATCAATGTCACTTCACCATTCGCAACCTCCTCCACTGTAAACATCTAGAATTTATTGCTTTCTCCGAGCTGACAGTTTGATGCTTTGTTCTTTTTTATTTTCATATTGTATTCTCACATTTATATACAAGACATTAGAGACCTTTATTCCCTTATTAGTACTACCTGTTTGCACAACAGGTGCCCTAACTATATGCCCGCCCTGTGTGTTCTTAACCCTAGAACATTATTGCCGGGTGGTTTTCACCCAAGCAAATAAATTGATGTGATTTTCATTATGCTGTGTTTATCTGAGTGTCATGGGACTCTGGGCAGCTTCAGCATTGTCTTGGGTGTTTTCCTAATCCAAAACACACTTTTTCCAACAGGCACATGTTTGGGTTATTTTCACAAAGCAATAGTGATAGAAGGGTTTGTATTGATTGCATGTAAGGAATAAGGTACAGGTAAGTAAAGCTGGACACACACGAGAGGATTTTTAGACAGATTTTTAGTCTTGGGAGGCGTGGCTCAATAAAATCTTTCTCTCATGGCATAATCTGTGGTGGGACTCCTCATGTGTGTATGTGTGTCCTCATGTCTGTCCTTAAGTGTGTGTTGTCTTTGCTCAGATCTTTAGTCTCAAAAGATTAAAAATCCTCTAGTGTGTGGGCACCTTAAGAGTAAGTAAGAGTGGTCCTGGAATTGCATGTTGTCTTTATTTAGTGCAGTGGTTATGAATAACTATCACAAAGTGGTGATTAACAAGAGAATTCTTATTATGATGAAGTTGGTCAGCTGGTCAGTTTTACACATTCGAAATATGGCATATTTTGTTTCTCTCTCCTGCCGCTATTTGTGTGCCAAGGACACTGAGCCTTCACCAGGGAAGTCTCAAATATCCCAGGAATGGGTGGACCAAAAACCAAGTTTCCATCTTCATTATTTTTCTTTTTAGGAATTTTTTGTTCCCAAATTCCAAATTTTCCAGTAATTTTGGAGCATGTTTATATGGTCCCCTCATGATGCTTTTCTTTCATTTTGCTAGACATGACATGTTTAACGTTTTGAATTTGAGCGTTAGTGTTCTAGGGTTAAGCGCGAGTTCTTAAGTACATTGCTCCATTGTGAGATCAATAAAGCATTATCTTATATTATCTCATCTTGAACTCGTAATTATTGACCACCAAAGACCGTAATTAAAATGCCAATACAAGGATGTCAAATGATTCAAGGCATGAAAGCAAATATTGAAAAATCCATTTCAATTCAAGCCAGTTGCATGCAGTATTAGAAGGTGCATTGTGGAAAAAAACAAAACTTGAAGTGGTACTTTCCGTCACAGTGACCTTTATGATGCTCCAGGATGAATTGTTTTTAGGGCGACTGGTAGTAAAGGCCACTGTGATGGAACGTAAAGGCGTCATACCAACCACACGCTTCGTTTTTTTCCCACAATGCAGCGCTACATTCAACACATACGCAAAACCAAATGACAAATGCGAGTCCTGATCAATGTCGGAAAGGAATGGAGGTGATCAGTGAGGAAAGCCAGCGGGGGGCGGTGTGTGTAACTCAGTGCGAGTACCACACACGGCCCGAGAACCAGCCACAGGGTTAGAACACATTTACTGGGGAACTTACATGGCTGTTGAGCAGGCTGCTTTTGTGACTCGCAATTCCTTCAGACTTTTGGAGGTTTTCAATCGCCATTTCAAGCTAAAGAAAGGATAAGCATGCAAAAAAGATGGGGACAGAGGAGAGAGGGCAAAAAAACAGACAGAAACAGGAGTAAGCAAAGGATAATTAAAGAGAAATCAAACACAAAAAAAAAAAGGTACAGGAAACAGGACTGTTAGCAGCCAGATCTCTGCATATCCATTCAGTCAGTCAGTGTTGTAGCCAAATGCATTATTGGCTGACAATGGCATGCAAATTAGGGAGTTCGTAGGGTTAAGCTGCTCAGTGAAGGCTTGCGGTCAGACGCGCCTAATGTATGCACATAGGAGCCACAAACAGGGCCGTGGGTCGCATCAAGCTGGGGTCAACGGGTCAACTTCGCCTCAGCTACACTGCTCATTGCAAAACAAGATGGTGATTCGATTAATTGAATAGGTTGTGTTAACGCCCTAGGATTTGATGATGAGTTTCAGTCGGAGGGCAGGGATCACTAGAACTCTATGGGAGAGACAGTTTTTGAAGGGAATCTAAAAAAAAAAAAAATCCACTAATGTTGAACCTAAGCATTATTTGGTAGTGTTTGGATGTACAAATCTGCCACATTAGTCTTTTGGCTTTAAATATTGTCTCCACTTTTGCACATCTTTATGGGAAACCTTCGTGCTGACAGAGAAGACATTGAACTTTGTGCTAGTTTTTATTTCCTGTAAGCCCAGTAATTACAGAGATATTAACCATAATTAATAAACAAGCCCAAAATCACCATTTGGGCAGTTACTACAGTTACACCATACAATTTCTTCTAGCCCACCACATCCGTTTAAAACTATTCATGTTTAGCAGTGATGAAATATATGGACCATTTCCATAGCAATTCATAATTGGGAATAAAATATTCTATCTTTTGAATGTGAAAAGTCCTAAAATATTGCCCATAATAAACACATGGCATCCCAACAAGAGATTATAGTTTAAAATTGAGGTTTAACTGATAACTTCTCTGCCAAACGAGTGGCTGTTGTTGTTATTTTCTCTAGATGTTTTGGTGAATGGTTGGCACACAGCTGATGCATCCAGGCGTGTGGTGCTGTTTATTGAAATCACAGATCTGTTACAGCGCAAGGGAACCATAGCTCTGTTTGTGAACATGGCGTTTACCTATCATTAAACTATTATTATTTATTTTACACATTCATGTTGCCTACCAAAGCCCAGGATGTGACGAGTAACTATGGCAACTGTCAAAATTCAGATTTCTAGTCTCATATTGCTAATTTCTCTGTCATTCCTGGGCCTAACCACAGGAAACAAAAACGGTCCTAAAGATCACCGTCTTCTCTGTGTGTGATGTTGGCCAGTAGAAAGGACTTTCAGCCATAAGAATAATATGGCAGGTTTGCGAATCCAATCACTATAAAATACTGATCAAAATCCAAATCCATAAGAAAACCAGGGCCTTTCTAGTGAGCTACATGCTGTAAAATGAAGTAAAAAAAACTGAAATGAAACTGGAGACATGGAGGACGAGGGGAGAGAAACAGGCAGTGCTCCCGAGGCTCTGGACAAATGCTAATGAGCCCCAGGGGTTTCTTTGTTTCACAGGGCGCTCAAGTGCTTGTGAAAACCTCCCAAACAAGGCAGCTCTGAATTATTAAAGCTTGTCCTGCTTCTGCCGCCCAGCATCGCACTGGTTTCGCCTTCGCAGTGAAGGGTTTCGAAGTCGTCCACTAGACCGAGACACCTCTCATCTCACCTTATTCAAATGGGAAATTCCTGGACGAGATGATAGTGCTTGCGTAATGGCTTAGGCACATCTTAAATCATCTGTTTTATGGTTAGTGGGAAGTTGCATAAGCTTGATGAAGTAAAAAAAAATAGTATTTTATTGGGTCTGGTTTAGTTTTGCTGAAATAAAGGTTTAAGTAGATTTGAAAAGATGAAGTAAAATGTGAATCTGGATCATACAGGACTTTTCATGGTAAAAAAAAGAGGTACAAAGTTGGGTTGTTTGGGTTTTTTTGTAGCAAGTGCTCACATAAAAGCTTAAAGGATGTGATTTTCTTTGGTAGCAGCTTGCCCCTGCTATGCCGCGATGAGATTAGCTTCACTGTGGGTGGTAACTTTTCACCTTTTGCTCACATCTAAATTGATCACAGCACTGACCGACCACATTCAAGGAGCAATTAAACTAGCCTGACTTTCAGGTTTATATATAAAGACTTTGACCCAGAAACGCACTTTTAAACACTTTTACATTTAAAGTGCCCACATTTAGACATTTGTTCACATTTACTGAATAGATATTAGGTAAAAAATATGCTTCAAAAACTAAAGCTGGTTACACACTAGAAGAATTTTAGACAAATTTTGAGTCTATCCAAGTTTGGGCTTTAGTTACTTGGGTGTATTGTGGAAAACTAGGCTCGCTCCCATTCATTTTTGTCATAGGGATATCGAAAAAAGTCTGTTTTCTTGGTAACTTGCTCTGTGGTGACAAAGCGATCTTATAGTTTCATGTAGGTGACAAAAGTAAGTAAGTAATGTAGTTGGATATCAAAACAGCGCCAAAAACAAGATTGAGTTTATGCTTACTTTTGTCATCTACATGTGACTATAAGATCGCTTTATCGCCACATAACTAGTTAGAACCCAAGAAAACCTATTTTCGAAGCTATGGACTTTTTTCGATATACCTGTGACAAAAATGAATGGGATTCTTGCTTCCGGCAGCAGAGCGGGGCTTGTAGTGGCGAGCTGGTGGGCGGGACTGTGATGCTCCATTGGTTGCGTTCACATGACATCAAAATATCCTAAAGAGCCTTTAGTTTAAAATTGAGGTGGAGGGCGCAAATTTTTTTTATGCAGGACGGCAGGGGAAAAGATGCCGATGGCGGTCTCTGATTGGCCGATGGAAGTCTGTGATTGGCTTAAGAGGGTTGAATCTACGAAAATCTATGACACAAAAAAGTCTCACAAAGTTCACCGTCTTCTCTGTCAGCACATATAAATTATTTTCTCATAAAAGTGTCCAGAAGTGGTGAGAATATTCAAAACCATGTGCAGTCATGAGAATTAAGAACCGTTTCTCACTCATAGACTTGTATTGGCAACTGTCTTCCAACTGATATGAACTCTGTAACATGAATGCAACCTATTATTATTTTGTAATATAAAGTTGGGTGTATTCCTGAAGCAAACAACTACAAATAGTAATCGTGTAACCTCAGCTGAAACACCACTACTGCACCTACTATATTTACTGATGTGCATACATTTGGGACCCAGTGCGGCTCAGCAAAAGTGAAGCAATCCAGGCCTTGGGTATTACGCCTTCCTCACCATGGCCGAGGAGGAGCGGGAGGAGTGCGAGATGTGGTTGCGGCTGCCTTCCATGTTGGCTCCGTGGATCAGGTAGGTGCTGCCGCTGGAGATGATGTGGCTGCTGCCCACGTCCATGGCGATGCCCACCATGCCGTGAGAGGGCACCCCGCCCCCGCCGGACGAGGACACCACCGTGGTCACGTGGGCTCCCCCGGCCTGGGAGTCGAAGTAAGGCCCTCCGCTGCCCTGGCTGTACAGCTGCGTGTCAGGGTTGTAGGAGTAGGCCGAGCGGCTGAAGGGGGTCAAGGAAAACAACAGAATAGGACATTTTGTATTTTTTTATTGAACGAACTACAAATATAAATACATTCTGACTTAGAATGACAAATTGGTTCGCATCAAGGATCGAAATGAACTATTTGCTAAAAGTAGATTGTCTTAAAGGTTAATTGGGGGGAGTCTAGACATTCCAGGCTTAGCTGGAGGCGGAAAGCTAGATTCCTATCTATTTCCTTTGTAGCTGTTGTCATAGTAACGATAAACAAATGTCTAACTGTTGTTGTAGATATCAGATAAAACCTTATTTTATCGTCTCAAATGTCAATCATCTTGTTCTTGCACCTTAAGCCACAACAGGACCACCTTTTTTAGTTGTAGTTTTACACTTATAAATCACTAGTTTTAGTTTAATCTTATTTCTCTTGCTCACTTCCTGCCTCCAGCTGATGTCACTGATGATGTAAGCAGCAAAAGGTTCTATATGGCTTTGTGTCTGAACAGAGATAACAAGTATGTGGTTTGCATAATTTTGTATTCATACTTTAAACAAAGATTCATTTTATTTTCATGTGGAGAAAATTCATGTATACCTCTGCTCTAATGCGCTTATCTAGTTTATGCATAAACTTGACCCAAGTAATAGCACAGTGAACTGCATTTGTAATTATTTGGAAACAGACCAGATTTGGCTTCTTTCTAAACTTTAAGTTTATATGCAATGCTCGATAAATAACAGAGGCCTTACATAGTTCCATTGGTGTAAACAGCGTCCCCGCTCTCATATTGGACCTGGGATGGGTACACGTGCTGTACTTGCTGTACCTACAAAGAGAGCAGAGAAAATGAGGGGGGAAAGGACACTGCCTTGAGGTACGACTACTCGCGGTTCACTGCAGTTCGCTACGTTTTTAAGTGAACTGCAAAAAGTCTGTCCTACTCTTTTGTCCTCCGTAGAATAGGAGGTAAAATGCTGTTACAGATCAAGTTGACGGTGGAAATAAGAACATACAGCAAAAGACAAAACATACATTTCATCAAAAGGTTTGTTGCGTCGCTGACGCATTTGTATCTCTACTGGGGAAACAAATGAGACAAGGCAGATAGGGGGATTTGGTTCAAGCATTTAGGACTTACAACTTCGTATTAAAATAGATCAAGAGATGGAAACAGATGACAAAGACGCAACAGGAAACCCATGTCCTCAGTGCATTCAGACTTGTATCATGTTAACATTCTCTTGTTGACGTGTGAAGGCAGCAGGCCAGGCTCAGCCAGAGAAAGGAGCTTGTGTTAACAGTCACAGAGGGAGGCAGCACAAATAAATGAATTGTATTTGTAATTGCATATGATCGGAGGAGATTGCGTTCGTGTACATGCAATGCTCATGCTGTAGTGTTTTTCTAGTGAAATGAAGCCCCTATAGCAGCTTAGAATATTCCATCTAAATATATTAACCCAGGTCCCTGTGCCAAAGGTGTGGCGCGCACGTCTTTGACAGCACAGTCTGCGTACAGCGCTGTACCTGCTGTTGAACTCTGCTGTGCTGCTGTACTTGTCCTGCCTTCTGAGCTGAGCCTGTGGCTTGAACCAGCACCCTCTGTTTGGATATAAGACATAACTCAATTACATAGGTATGCACATACAATCACGCACAGCATGGTACACATTGTGTCAACACAACGGAGACATCTGCATACGCCCTGCTCAACTTCTGTATAAGTGATGATAGATCCTGGCTGGACAGAAATATACCAAGGCAAGCCTCTGATCTAAAAGCATATAGAGTTACTTAATTGTATCTTATGTGATGTGAGGTCATAGTACAAACAGTGTTTCCCATTGATAAAGACAACGATTAGACAATAAGACGACAGAATAAAAGGAATACAAATAATCTAACAAAAAATATAAATTACAATAAAGTCTATGTTTTTGCTTAAAACTAAACTAAAAACTATAGTGTAGTAGTGTAGTGTATGTATGTTTGTGATGGTACATGCCAAATATATCTTAATAAGATTGTATTAATACAAAATGAATTCTTAAGAATGTGCACAATTCAAGTCTTTATGTAGTATTTTAATATGCCCAATGTTATGCCAGAAGCTTTTAACAACTTCTTCATGTATTCTTCAGATGTTCACGCCTACTCTACCAGGCACAGCACAGATCTGCATCTTCCTTTCTGTAGAACTACAGTCAATCACAAAACACTTAAATATAGAGGCCCTTCACTCTGGAACCATTTAGCTCCTGCTCTAAAGACTATATCCACAATTGACTCTTTTAAAAGACATATTTTAATATCTAAAACTATTTAAATGTCTGTGTTGTGATTTTGGGGGAGGTGGTCCACTCTCTCCTGCACAGTTTTTTTTTCAATCATAATATGTAAATTAATATTTTTATACATATCTATCTATATGTGCAAATAAAATCTAATCTAATGTTGACCAAACAATGATTCATGATTAAATAGAGAAGTAACATGTATACTCCTAATCATGCATCATATATCACACATCAGTACCTCAGTAGAAATCTGTGGGAAACACTGCAAAGTATCATCATGGCCTGCTTCTTGTACAACCTCACAACACATTGAAAATGAAGTCCGTTTTTGCAGTAGTGCGGGCTGTTGAGAGCTGATACCTGCTGTGAGGCTGGGACAGGCTGTACCACGGGAGCCTGGGCCGAGGAGGACGTCCTCAGTGTGGCCACGCTGCTCGCCGACTCGGACCCTCCTTCTGAGCTCTGCATGCTGCTGTGGAAGAGGACATAAATGTGCCAATGTAAGAATACATCACATGAGGGCATTTAAAGTCAGGGCACACTAGGGCTGGGAACCTCACGATTCAACACGATACTTGGTATACAGATGCTGCGATAATCGATAGACTGCACATAAGAACCGACGATGTATCACTATTTTTACAAAGACAGGTCATTTTTAATCTTTCATTTTATCTACAGTACATGCCCCCTTTTTCTTATACTTGTTTTACATTTGTTTATATGTGCCTTCTTACACTCTCTCTTTCTCTTTCTGAAATAAATTAGTAAATAAATTATACCTGACTTAGCTACTCACTGAAAATGTCCTTTGATCCTCTGGTGATCTGTCCCTCTGGTGGGACAGATCACTTTATTCACATTTTACTACACAAGAAACCACAGTCCTGTTTTTTAAAGGAAGGAATGAACCACAAGTTCATCTTGTGATATAATTATGAATATGAACTCAAGAGGAAGAGGAAGAGGAAGAGGAAGAGGAAGAGGAAGAGGAAGAGGAAGAGGAAGAGGAAGAAGAAGAAGCATAAGAAGCATAAGAAGAAGCATTTACTCTCTCACTACATTCATTCAGGCAAGGTGGGTGAAGTGTCTTGCCCGAGGACACAAGAGCACATGCAGGAGGCGCGTTTCGAACCCGCCACCTCCCGATCATAGGACGACCCGCTCTACCACCTGCGCCATCATCGCAACATAGCAACAGCATGGCAGTTCGCATTCTATAACGGCAACACCAGCAAAATGAGTGGCAAGCTTGCATAGTTATTGACAGGTACAGATGGCCTCCTTGGGAACGCCCAGGTTGAAAGCTGCAGTGAAGGGGAAATACCTGCTCTTTTATCGACTGGTCCGCAAATACTTTAGCAAACGCTGAATTATGAATGTATTTTCTACCAATTAAAGCCCCAGAAGACCCAATAAGAAGAGGAACAAAGGCGAATCAGAAAATGTCTAAAAAGAGTGGAAAATAATAGTGATTCCCATAACAAGCTTCTTTCCCCCTCGGCTAGGTCCCGGCACCAGTATGATGTGTTACTGACAGTATCTATTCATTTGCCACTCAATTTGCATTGTTGAGGGTTCTACAGTATATTTACTTATTGACTGTGAAAGTGGAATGCAGCCTCATTAATATGCATAAAGAGTATCGTAGTGTCATGAAAAGTATCTGTATTGTGTCGCAAACTATCGCTGTATAAAATCAATATATTGTCCCACCCCTAGAGCGCACAGTTGCTCAAATATTATTGTAAATCAGAGTGGCATTTATTTTACTCAATGGTTATTTAGTAAAAGTTCAAATCGACCACAGAAATATTGCCAATAAACACCACGTCATGAGGTATGAACGTACTTACAGTAGCATTCTTGACTACTTTTTATTTTTGCAATAAAATCCATGTCAACTCTCTGTGGCCTTTTAATCAGATACAAACTTGAGCATCTAAATCCAAGAATTCAGTTTTTCATCAGAATCCACCATGGCAACACACTGTATTCATAGACCATGTAGCAGCTGAGCTTTTGGATAGCCTGACAAGCAGAGAAATACACTATTGACTCGACTATAAAAGTTGAGTGTGACTACATCATTGAATAAAAACAATAAGTTGATCCAAAATGTCTGTGTTACTACATCAAACAAATAAGAAAAGAGAAATCATACTTGTTCAGACAGGACCAACCCCAGTGGAAAAGTTAAGACTACAGTTTGGGGAGTTGAGTTACTGCGAGGGCTGCTCTCACTCTCCACTGGGTGACAATGTGCACAGCATAGCAAAGGGGAGCTAAAAATGGCGTGGCACAAAGGCTCTCTTTTCAAAAGCATGGAGCGAGGGAGGGAAGCCTGGAGAATACATGCATTAAAGCGGGGGAGCAGGAGATATAAAACACAACTGTGCGGAGACATGAGGGAGAGCGCAAGACGGACGTCAGCGGGGCTCCGGCTCCAAACACATCCACAGCCGCTCTCCGAGGACTCCCATAATCCAGCTGATATGAGGAAATTCCTTAATGCTTTGTAAACGTTTGTTGGTTGCCATGGCGAGGGGCTCCATGGTGATCACCACCCCCAACTCTCTCCTCCTCCTCCTCCTCCTCCTCCCTTCCTCCCACACCCCCTTCTCTCTGTTCTCTCTATTCTCCCCCGTTTGTAAAGCTCTAGCAGGAACTTTCGAGTGCAGAGTGCAGGATTAGAAAAGGGGACATGGGGGTAGAGGTGGTGCCGCTGGGGGGTGGGCTACACTCACAGGACATTGGCATAGTATTTTCAATGTAAAATCCAGCACAAGTTAGTAGACTGTAGATAAGAATGGACGATCGGACAGCTCCAAGAATAAGAAATATTGATTCTTCTTCTTAGCCAGTTCATCAAGCTTTTCAATTCTTTTGTAATTAATTATGACATAGTTTGATGGATATATCTGTGGAAAGTATCCATCTCAGTTTTTCTTCAGTGATGTGGCAATTAAATGGAAAAAAGTAAATTTTTTCACTGACAGAGGGGAAATTCCACAAAATTCTGACTCACTCATTGGTGTAACATGGTTGGCAACTGGGCATGACAATGCTTATGGATTGTTTACCTCACTTCCTGTGCGTATGCCACGTCCAATAAGGAAGTGAAAAAATAAACATTGTGAAAATGTCGAACCAGGGAAAACTAGGTCAAAAAATGCTATACAGTATGTTAAGTATAATAAGTACTTTATTGATCTCACAATAGACCCTTTTGCTGCTTACATCATCAGTGACATCAGCTGGAGGCAGGAAGTGAGCAAGAGAAATAAGATTCAACTAAAACTAGCCATTATAAATGTAAAACTACTACTAAAAAATGTGGTCCTGTTGTGGAGCAAGAACAAGAGGAACGACATTTGAGACGATAAAATAAGGTTTTATGTGATATTTCCAATAACAGCTAGACATTTGTTTATCGTTACTATGACAACAGCTACAATGGAAATCTATGGGTAAATTTACTATGGATGGTCCGATATGAAAATTTTCTGCCGATATCGATATCCGATATTTGCCGATATTAATATCAACATTTAAAACCAATAGCAAGACCCACTCACGTTGAGTAAAGTTCCTAAATCCATCATTTAGGAATGATGAAAAATTGATAATGCAACATTACTTTGGGTGGTTACAGTGGTTCACGTTATAATTTCAGCACATTTGAATAAACTGTTGCCCCAGTCAGATCAGTTGCCTTTTTGTGCTGTAGAAAAACGGCAGTTAACATGGAAAAATCCCCCGCCGATATTTTTTCCCAATCTGACCGATACCGATATTTGAAAAATAGGCAAATATCTGCCGATATATCGGCGGCACCGATATATCTGCCCATCCCTACCTAATACTCTGTAAATATGAAAGACTTGCCTTTTGTCCTGCACG
>OMNZ01091953.1:0-14756 GCA_900303255.1 Lesueurigobius sanzi
CACCAATGTAGAGTCCCAGAACCCGCCAAAGCATACTGCCAAACTGGTTACAGAGTGGCTTAAGGATAACAAAGTCAATGTTTTGGAGTGGCCATCACAAAGCCCTGACCTTAACCCTATTGAAAATGTATGGGCAGAGTTGAAAAGGCATGTGCGAGCAAGGCGGCCTACAAACTTGGCTCAGTTATACCGGTTCTGTCAGGAGGAATGGGCCAAAATTCCTGCTAACTACTGTGAGAAGCTTGTGGAAGGAAATCCAAAATGTTTGACCCAAGTAATACAGTTACAAGGCAATGGTACCAAATACTAATGAGCTGTATGTAAACTTATGACTTTCAAGAAAATAATTAAAAAATGTCTAAAAAATTATTTTTGTCATTATTCTGGCATTTAGCAAATAGAAATAATTTTGGTTATTGGCTAAACAGGAAACTTTTATTTTGATTTCATGTCAAACAATGACAATGTGTATGTGTCTTTTTATACAGTGTATGTAAACTTCTGGTTTCAACTGTACATATTAATTTACCCTTTAGCCACTGTTTCCTTGTATTTTACATGTACATTTCTGAGGAAAACCATTACATTTTCTTTGAAATCAACTCAATACTTATCATCGGGCCCTGTGGGATCTTTGGATGAATGGGTAGGCCAGGACACTCAAAACATTTTTTTGATGTATTTCTTGTCTTGTCTGCATGTACCAGAAATGATTACTAAAAACTATAAACTATTTCAATAAATCAATGAGTTGTTAGATAGCTTATGTTTACATTCAGCATCCTCTTAGGTTAGGCTTTTGTTTTGTTTAATAATAATAATAATTTCCTGGTGGTAGGTTGATAGCTAATAACTGTCATTACTGGTCACAAAGGTCAATGCCTTCTTTGCCCACACGTACCAACTAAGGTTAAATCATTTCCTCATAAAGGTGTCCAAAAGTGGTGACAATATTGAAAAACACACGGGTGATGTTGGCCAGTGGAAAGGACTTTCAGCCATGAGAATAATATGGCTGAATTTAGATCAAGCACAACAATGCATACATTTTCTTTATGGCGATTTCTTTCAAAAACGTTTTCTCATCAATTTGTACAATGTGAATGCAACCTCTGGGAATATCAATAACAATGAGATAAACTCTCCAAGATACTATACTAACATTTACGTGCATTTAAAATACAGGAGCGACCCTTTTCCCCCTCGAGCTGTAACTACAGTGACGCTGTTCAATTTGACGTCACGGCTCCATACGTTGCCTTCATAACCGCATTCTTTCCAGAGCTGGGCTGAGAACTAACTCTGCAATCTGTCAGACGTCCAGCGCAGCAATAATCCACGCTAAACTCTCCCACAGACAGACGGTGATAAATCCCAGGCCACACAAACGCACCCTGCAGGCCCCCCTCAGACTAACAGCAAAGACATGAACGCATGGAATATGAATGGAGCTGCTCAATATGAAGCCGGTGCATCATTTATACCACGAAAATGACCTGTGCCGAGTTTAATATATGACATGCACTACAGCTGGAAGGCCTGTGATCACTAAAGCCAATAACTACTTCACAAAGTAAATTCTCCATTCTAGTTATTGGTGTGTGTTGACAGTGAACAGAGAAACCAGTGGAAGTCCCAGTCAGTTTAGTGACTCTTTTTAACCTTTACAAATGAGTGCACGGAGGGGCCATGGGAGATGTTATGGTCACCTCTGAGGGGAGACAGCTGTGCTCTACTGTCCTCCAAAAAGATTTAAAAACTTTCAAAATACTGTATACTCAAAATGGTTTCTTTATGAAGTACATACCAGAGATCTAATCGATTAAAGCAGTGGTTCTCAACTTCTATGGCGTCGCGACCCACCATCACCCTGCTTAGGAGGCCGCCTATGCAACACAGGGCTCCTGTCTTTAAAAAAAAATAATAAAATGTATTGTTCTCATTCCAGATGTTATTTTGAAGAACTATAAATATGTTTATTTATTATAAGACATTGCATTATCTTGTTTTATTTTATTTTTTTTTATAAGTAATTGTTCAATGTACTAACACATCAGGTCTAAACCAGGACCAAACCACATCTAACCTGGGCCAAAAACAATTGTAATTCAGATCTAAACAATTAGGCTATAGGGGAGGGATGAGGTCTCACCCAAGACCCCAGTGCATCTCAAGCAACATGAGCCTTCTGCTCTCCTCACAGCAGCTGTGCAGACAGGGCTGATAAGGCACCTGTGTGTGGGAAGCGCTGTGCTCCAAGTCCAGACTTTATCAAAAAACTCTGTGGAGGAAATGCGTGTGCAACAGAATGTATTCAGTGTTAGCCCCTCGTTTCCTCACTGACCTTTACCATTGCACAGAAACGCCTCTGCGGTGATTATTTCCCACAGAGGTGGATGGAGTCCCTTACCTTGAAGTCGCTGCTTGGACGCATTCAAACCATAAATGCAGGGAAAAAGGCTGTCCACCTGCCGAGGCTTGTGAGAAGTCCTGCCTAATCCTCTGAGCTGACTCCAAACACACGAGGCACATGGTCCGTAAGCTTGTTTGTGACATCCAAGTGCCCTGTTTTCTTAGTTTAGCCCTCTTACACCTTATGACAAAGGCAGAGCCATGTTTTCATTTGAGCTCGCTCAAAAGTCCCCGAGTCCATAAGAAACTTTATGGAAAATGAGCAGCGAGCTGGATTAAATTGCTTGGCGGGCCGTGGTTTGCTCAGATCTGCTTTAAGAATGCAGTGTGGCTTTAAAGCACAGCTCTATATGACATTCATAAAGGGTTCATAGGTCAAAAGAAATGCACCTGTCGACCATTCCACTGCAGTTTCAGTCGCTCGGCTCATAAAACTTCACTGATTATGACTTTGAAATCCTGCACACTTTGAACCAACAGGTGACTGAGCACTGAGTAGCTCCACTTCATAAACTGTCACAACTATTCTAAGCAGCTGCTGTTCACCCCCACAAACTAGATATAAATAAACATGGGGAAAAACTGGGGCAAAGACAAAGATGAACATGAGCGTATTGTTCTGTGTGCTTCCTAGACATTTGTTTTTCTAAATTTTAGAAAAACATCATTTCAGAACAGGTTTGGAAGTGTATTAAATAAATACTTGCAGTCTGTGGGTTGCTACATGTAATTGTTGACATTGTTCAAATTGCAATCAATTTCCTTGCAAATAATTCCTACAAGGGATTTATTTGGATATTCTGCTAAAGAAAACCAGGCATCCTCTTCATTGTTATTATTAAGTTCAAGATCTGGTTTAGACCTGCTTTAGTCCTGGTTAGGTTTACTTTTCACTTCTGTCTAGACTCCATAAGATGAGACATTAATGAATAAATATTTTCTGAAGAAGAAAAAATGAATTAATTAAGCAGAATCTGGTGGTGTACTGAATATGCCAAACACAAACACATCCCAGACGCGACGGGGAAATATCGGAGTGCCTTCCGAAATGACTTTATCTACATCAGACACAAACCCTCTCCTTCTATCTGCTGCTCTAGTTTTTGCTCATAAATCAACGGTTACATAAACTCCTTTCAAGTAAGTTTCCACCGCCGTTACATGAGACCCTCTTAAGCTCAAAACAGGATGTCATAAAGCCCTCCGTCGCTCGCGTGTTCATTACGGCTTTTGTGCTGAAATGAAGGCAATTTTGTCTTGGTTCTCTTTTGAATGGCATAAATATATCAGTCGACGCGAGTGTGTGTGTGTGTGTGGGCTCCTCAGCAGAAAACACGGAGAGAAGTTTGACCGTTATGTAACGATTGTGAATAAATTGTGAGGAGAAGATTTTACTTGGTTCGATGAGCTTTATGGTCAATACGCATAGCACAGTACTCTCAAAGCCTTGGTGCAAAAAGACACAGTTATCATCGAATATTTTTGATAACATACAGTAAAATAGAGTCTAATTGCAGCGAGAAGCAGCCGTTGCACCGCTTTGTCACACCTGCAAAGACCACACAAAGTTCAATGTGGTTTGATGCAACTAACAATGTTTTATCTGTTCCTTTAATAACATCAGCTAAATGTGTTGTGTCTCGTGCACTCAAAAACATACCTACGCACACATACAGGTAGAAATAAACATAAATTAGGGCTGAATATTGGGATAAAAGTATTGTTGTGACTAGACCCTTTCAACATGTATAGCAAATTGCAGTTTCACAGAATTGTGTCAAAACAAAAGTTTGACTCAAACTGAACGTCTGCAGAAACTACCTGCACATACTGCAGTACAGTGTTTTGCCTATAATTTGCAATGGGTCTTTCTGGTTGCATTATGGACCTCAATATAAGGAAGGCCCATAACATCTTAAATGAGACTTATTATACAAAATTGACTATTGCTTTTGTGTGCTTTTATGCATTTATGTTAAGGTGGTTTTCCTGCATTTTTGAATAATCCTTCACTATCCTGCCTTTGAACCTTCAGAGATGCGGAAATTTCTGTTTGCACCTATCTCACGTCCCCGCCCCCAGCCCCTCCTACCCCGCTCAGGCCTGGACACACATTCCCCACTGAGTAAAACAATTGCGCACTACTATTTTGCTGGAGAGTATTAAAACTTCATGACAAAGAAAATGTTTCTTTGGATGTCAAGGAGAAGCAATCATTTTTAGTTCGTAAGCAAAGACACAGCGTGAGATAAGTGGGATTTTGTCTATGGTGGCCATTGGATCATTTCCACAAAAATGCTTTTGTTTATACATGTAAACAAGGACTTCAACATTGAAAAAAATTGTCTAAACCTAGCGCTGTCTCAAGATAAAAGATGCTGCTGCCCCCCCAGAGCCTGCGATGGCGAGTTAACCATACAAACTACACTGCGAAATGGTAACATTTGAGCAATGTAATAATGTGCATTGAGGGGCTTTATTTGAAGCTCCAGCAACTACTAAAAATATGTTACACATCTCATAAACACATGGGTAAAAAACTCTCCTCATGTCGGTGTTATGTCAGAAACAGGGCAGTGGACACTTTATTCACCAGTAAATGTTTTCTTTATGTTGTACTTTATGTCGTCTGGTGCGACGGTAGTATTTTTTATCATTCGTTGGTTTGTTTTCTGAGAAGCATTTTAGCCTCGACGCTGGTGACTTTTGCTTCAGGGGAGGTCTGAATCCATTCCGCGGCTTTGGACCGAAAGTAAAAGACTCCTTTCTATTTTTAAATCATTTTAGATCAGTATTGCCTCTTGCAATGATTAAAGAGTTAAATAATGTTGTATGTGTGTAATTGCTGGTCAAAAAGACATAAAGACTGCATTGCTGTCATGAAACTACACAACTAGACATCCCAGCGTGTGCTGAATGAACTTGCAGGTGTACCATTATTTAGTAGCGCGTGACATGACCCTGTGATAAGGGCACTGTGAAGACCTCAGTCTGACCTGTGTAGTTTTAACGGAAGCTGAAACAGATTAAGCCAACGCCATGGAAAGGGTATAATTCCACTCCAGTCATCCTCTCGTGTGAACAGCTGTGGAGATGAAAACACATACTATAGGTCTGAACAATATCAGCTAAATACTTCAGCAGCTACTTAAGTAGAGCACGCTTTATTACAGGGAAGTTAATGGCAGTGACAGACAAACATTCCCTCCCCTTTAATTCACTGTGGGCATTTATAGATTTCTCCAAAACCCATGAAAGACTTTAGACAAGGAAACCATTGCCGAATGATACAGACTTTGCAATCCATCAAATTTGCAGAGCTATTTCGACCAAAACAATGAACTTAACCGTCTTGATCATATTATAAATGCTTCGTTATATTTTTGCCGTTTCTTTGTAACCAGATATAGGAAAAAATATCCCTATCCATAACGGAGAAGCAGCCACTCCCTCCCTGACTGGAGAATGCCAATCCATTAAAATCATTGCAATAAGAGATGAAAACAAGTCTGAAGGGATCATCTTTCACACAACACTCTACGCACGTTATACCGCTTGTTTTATCACGCCAAACAAAACATTTTTCGCCTCTGCAACTTCATTATTCAACATAATATAATAAAAGTCCACAATGATACTGTGAGGCCTTTGATCTCGCAATAACACAATGTTTCCAATATTACTGCCCCACTCATGAAGACATCAGAAAGTACTAAAGCAGCTTTGCAAACGTCTTCTTCGGTTCATTTTGTACTGTGACCGGCGTCGCTTCTGCAGGATGTCAGATAAAGCCATTTTTTGCGTGCGATGAACAAAAAGAGTTGTCTGTGGATGAAGCTTTCTCAATCGGACACTTGATGCACGAGCACAATATGCGCCAATGCAAAAACAGGGCAGTAGTCAGACATCATCTTCTGTAATGAGGTCCTGTGGTATTTACGCAGCTCATTTCACAAACAGGAAGAAGATTCAAACCATTTCCAGCACATTTGGAAGCACTTAGAGCGGCCAATACAAACAAAAGCATGATACATAAGCCTTGGACAAAGTCTGCTGCGTGTGTTCTCTGGGAAAAAAAACTGCATATGTCTCGTTTAAGTGAGGGCCTAAAACCGCTTTCTATAGTAGCTTTTCAGACAGTTTTTAACTTAAGAGAAGATGTATCCATCTTTTATCAATCCAAATTCAGCTTGTGATGTTCAAAATCATAGCAATCGTGAACTTAAGGGGAGCAAGGCAGGCAATGTTTTGGTCCAGTTTGCTCTCTTAACACACAGTATATACTTTCACCTAGAAACAAATAAATGACCCAATCTTTACAATAAGGAGTGTAATTCAACTTTTCTCCACAGAACTATACAGGAAATTGTAACTTGAATGACCACTTTCTCACATTGTGGCGACAACATCTTCCACTTAAGTAGCTCCTACAGACCCCAAACTTTCCAGTCTTGTACTTGTCCAGAGGGATTTTTCAGTGTTTCATTCCTAGCCTGATTTATTGAGTTTTGAACAGAATAGTTTCACTAATAACTAGCTTATTCAAAACCTAAACAAGATATCCAAAATCCACTCTGAATATCTTTGTAACTAATATATCAACAAAATAAAACCATGAATTGAAATCTGACTCTATCCATTATTTATATTTTGTCACCAGAGTTTGGGAAACGACACTGTTACCATGGTTTGCAAACGGTGTCCATAGACCAACATTATACAGAAATATTATAAAAAGTGGCGAAAAGGGCCGTGGAACAACTCCATTAGCCGCTTAGTCACTGCTGATGAATACATCTAACACACCGTAGTGTCACAATGCTTTTATATGAACGGTAACTCCAGTAATTAACCTTTTAAACCTCCATTAGCTAAATATGGAAAAGCCTGCTGCAAATGCCATAATACTTTGCCATATGACATCACAATCCTGAACTCTATATAGGCAATTTTGGCCATTTTTATGAATAAAATGTCATATTTTGTTCGTAAATTCGTTTGGCGTGTTTGTGTGTCCCGGTGCCAAGGAAACTATGTGTACACTCGCAACAAACTAATCGACTCTGCCATCACCAGAAGACTTGGCCACCTCACGCCATCTTAGCAGAGCCAGGAAGATCGTCTCTGCACTTCAAGGATGAAAAACAGCTTCTTCCCAATAGCGATTAAGGCGCTAAACGACAACATGAGCTAATTGTTACATGCCTTGTCCAGTCTGTCTTGTCTGTGTCTAGGTTTGTCAACTTGCAATACATGTTTTATCCATGTCAGTAATATACAAAAGTTTCAAATGAATATAACTCAATATCTTCCCTGTTCACCTGCCGTGTCAGTGCCTCGCCTTAAACAATTGCATCTCTTTTCCAGAAGCATCCCGTGAATCCAATTGTGGTTTATTTAAGTCTCTCTGAAAATTAAGTATCCACTATCAACATTTCTCTCTTTTTGAATCTGATCGTGATCTTGTTCAGCACAACCTCGTCCAATAAACCAGCAGACCGTGTACGGCGTTTATGTCAACGCAACCTTTCCTTAACCAAGCGCCTTGACAGTAAGTTGCCCAGTGTTATTTACAGCCCCCAGCATTTAATTAGATAGCATCGCTTTGAGCCTCCACCCAGGCACATTCACATGCGCTCACAAAGACCTGTTACACGCTCTTGGCCGGGCTCCACATCATTAGGTTCAGGGAGGAGAGAAAGTCAGAGCTCTAGGGGCAAGACGGAGGAGGACAAAAAGCAGTTGGGGATTTTCACTAGGGACGTCATGATTTGGAATTTTTGAGTCACAATTATTGGGAGGAAAAATATTTGCGATTATTCATGGTTATCGGAATTAAACGTACACTGCGTAATGTAGAATACAATACAAGCATTCATTATACAGACATTTTTTATTGTAGAAAATACCTAATAATTTATCAAATAAACTTGTCTTTGCTGTGGGTGTCTCACATTTCAAGGCTCAAGGCCTGACTGTAACTTCACTGGGAGCGGGGACGTCTCCAGCTCGTCTCCATCGGAGATTTGACTAAATTGGACTAAAGGCAGCCAAATATGAGATTAAAATAGGTTAGGTCCTTGTAACCCATGTTCCCTAATGAGCCTCGTAGCCTCCCATTGTGCACCGATTCGCCCTCAGCCACAAGTGGGATCCAAACCCATCATTTTATCACTGTCAGAGATGTTTTGTATTGATGACAATAGTATAATTCAAAATGTTACGCAGTGAAGAAAATAGAGGATTTCTCAATATCTTACTGTCTAACCTTTCACAAAAAAGAAACAAGGAATTATATGCATATTTTATATTAATTTAATTGTTGTTTAAGTTAAAAAACGATTCAACCTAAAGATGAATAGCTGATTTCCATGCGCTTGCAGTTTTTCCTTTGGTTTTTACATGCTTCTTATGGGACTCTTCCTTTGGCGATGTTATGCAAAGATGGATAAGATTTTCTCTCACATTGGATTATTTAACCTGTCGCTGACTTCATGTATTTTTGGTGGAACACTGGATGCAATTTCTTCAGCCTCTAATGCCGAGTGCGCTCCGTTTGAGTCCGAAAATTTGTTTAACCAACAGTGTACTTTTATTTTCACGGTAATCGTAAAACCGGTCAATCTTGAAATCCCTAATTTCCACATTTGTCTGTACCGGCTGAATATTTATGCTTGGTTTTGGTCAAATTTGGACCGACGTGCCTTTGTTTGAGGCCGAGAGGGAGGTGCGGAGGTGTGGATGAGAGCAGTGGGAAAAAGGGACATTTAAAAGGGGGAAAAACAAAGTACACTGCGGTACTAAAGAAAGAAGTTCATTCCAATATAACCCGCTCTACTTTGGAACAAAACCCATCAGAGATTCCCCCACACTCACTTCTTTCAAAAAGTCCCTTAAAACCCATCATTTCTAGTCCACTTTCAAATCATTCCTTTCCTACTTTGCTTTGTGTTTGTTTGTTTTGTATCATCTGAGAAGCGTCGTTGAGTATCTTGTAAAGAGCTGCACGTGTTAGGCATCGTTATTATTAAATTAAGATCTTTTTTCTTTTCTTTTTTAGATTGCTTTTTGCAGTGTTAGGAATTTATTACCATTTTATTTAGTATTGCTGCTTTGGCTGTATTCTGTGATACTTTATTCATTTGTGTAGCTGTAGCACCTTATAGCAGCAGGACCGGAAAATAGTAGCAATAACGCATTCATTTCATCGGCATAATTTGGTGGTTCCTAAACTTTTCACACCACGCGCCGCCTCATGAATGATTTGGGCCCAGATCAAGATCAAATCAGGACTTAATAATAGACCTAGATTGAGTAGATTGGACTAAATTATGGCTAAACTGGTCTAAAAACCGGAAAATCTTAAAAGCATAAGTGGAATCAAAATGAATAAAAGCTAAAATTGCAGAAGCCCAACTCTGCAGAAGCCCAACTCTAGACGGCAACGTAATAAATAACTGTGGAAATGGGATTTAATGTTGTATAATGATAAAAAATATATACTGCATATATACTGCATATCTTGTAAGCTTGTGTATTTTTATTTTTCCAATGTTTGAAATGAAGTACAATCTCTTACTTGTACTATGAATCTTGCGTTCTCCGGTTGTATTCACTAAGACATTGGTTTATCTTTGTACTCACTAAATATAAACAATAACACAGTTTTGCAATAACTTTTCCACATTTGTTGGATTTGGACTTGTTGTGCTCTCCCAGTGGGGCAGGTGGCAGCTGCATGCCCCCCTCCCTTAGCCTCCAAACACACACTCTGGTTTGTGACTCTGAGCGAGTCGGTCCAGTATAATACATACTGCCTCCAACATTAGCAACGCTCTCGGAGGAGAGACCATGTGGAGCTGCCCATCACTGCCAGAGCGCACAGTCTTCAAAACACAGACAAGGGTGCAGCGATATGAGAGGGAACTTAAAATTAAACAACCCCTCATACGTGCAACTATGTTCTGTATGTGGAGTGATACTATGGAGTAGTTTATGGCAGGGGTGTCCAAACTTTTTTCACTGACATGTATTGCATATATGAAGGGCCACAGATCCGTGGTCAGTGCAATCAAACATTCAACTAGGTGTGAAAAAAAAAAAGGCTGGGATGAGTGCTACAGAGGCTCAAAAAGTGTGGAAGGAATACAAGTGCTCTCAAAGACAAGGCCAACAAATATTCAAAAAAAAGAAAAAAAACTTACTGAAACCATACCATGGGTGAGGCAGGGAAGCAAGAGGTCCGAGGCACACTGTATCAGCAAAAATGTATTTATTCAACTAGGTGTATTTAAGACAGGTTTAAACTTATTTAGGCTTGGAGCCATAATGCTAGCTCTGTCTCACAATAAATGCTACTTTGGTTTGAAGTGTGTGGAATTATTAAGATTGCAGTATGGTTGCTGATGATGAAGAGGCTTGAGGGCCACCAAAAATTGATCTGAGGGCTGCATTTGGCCCCCGGGCCGCACTTTGGACATGCCTGGTTTAAGGAAACCTCCAGGAATGTCGAAGGTGTTCATCACTTCAAAATAATTTTCAAAAGGGAAGTCTTACCGTACTCAAGTATATATACATTTTACATTTTTGGGATTTTTCAGAGAATATGAATAATAAACACAATAACTTTTGTTTTCATTCATGGTTAGGGGTTGTGTAAAGCCATTTATTGTCATACAACTGGGTTTAAATCATAATGACAACAGAAACTACCCTCTGAAAATAATTGCAAACTTATGTTGTTACGGCTGTAGTAATAACGACATATGAAGGATGTATTGGATGGACTGAATAACTGATTTGGTAAAAATGTTGTTTACACTGTATTGTAAAATTATACGGGAAGCTATTTGTAGAAGAAAATATCACGGGGGTGGTAATTAAATAAGGCCACACTTCATCCCACTCCTTTTCGAGCATATGGATGTTTTGCAATATATGCTCATGTTATTTAATCCTAATGTACATAACCACTGTTATGCATTGCTTCTTTTGTATTAGTCTTCTTGCTCTCCATGTCTAAAGGCCTATTACTGTATACATGCACAGGCCATGTCTGCCCCATCACACACCTCCTCTCCGTCCTCTGTGCAGGGGGGATCTCAAACAAAACTGGACATGACTCCCTGCGAGAAAACAACATAATCACCCACCTCCAGCAGCGCCTCCCTACTGCTCTAAACTTTAAGCAACAGTTCATCAGGGGTGCTCAGAATCAGTCAATGTACTCAAGTATTGTACTTAAGTAGAGTTTTTGAGGATCTGCACTTTACTATTACTCCACTACATTAATATAAGATTTCTTTATTCTGTCTTTATTATTTGGCTGCACATTTATGCTATACTTACTGTATATATTTTATATTTTGGACAATTTCTGATTTGCTAGATAATTTTACTCTACTTTATGCTGATTCTATAATATCTTCTTCTTTGATGGCACATTTCCTAACTACTTGCATCCCCTGTGTGATCTTAAGAGCTGTTGCAGCAAGTACATTTCTCCATTGTGAGATCAATAAAGTGTCAACTTATTTGCGTCTGTTTATTTAATTGCACATTTTCTAACTGTCTGCCCCCCGAGCTGCTGTAACAAGCCCTATCAGAGCATTAAAGTTCTATATTCATCATAAACTGATATTTTTTATAGCAAGAAATATATTTACTAACCCCCAGTTATGATTTACGATTGCAAACAAAAACCCCATGCTGATACACATCCATAGTTTGGCCCAAATTGAACAAAACCTGGTAGATTTATTCCCCTGATCAGATATGACCATAGTGAGCAACCCCCTGCACAGATTGCCATTTCAAATTAAGCTGTGTGTCTTCGGTCAAACATTCATGCTCAAGAATTCAAGTTAGCAAGACAACTTCCCTTTTGCAGCAAGTATGTGGCTTGCCAGCAGAGCAAAAAGAAACCAACCAAACAAAACATATACAATGCACAAGTCTCAGGAGAAGCCAGAGATGATGGTAAACATTTCCGAAGGGCTTACCTCACTTAGTAGCGATGCAAAAGTGGTCTCAGACGTCCATCCCCAAAAGCAGTTTCACTGTGAACTTAAGTTACTACCAGCAGACCGAGAGAGGAGGAAGGAGCAACAGTTTTGAAAGAGAAAAGCAATGGAAAGCTTATGGTGGAGCGAAACAAGGAAGTGGCAGGAAGGAGACGTAACAGTTCGAGAGAGTTACTGAGGAGGGGGTTGTGAATGGCCGCAGCTGCTGTGGTAGTCTCCTATAGTCTAAAAGGCGGACGACGTGGTGAAAAAATGCACACAAACTCTCCCTTCTCTCCCTCTCTCTGGCTCTGCCTTGCTTTCTGTTGCCTCTGCCTCTCCCCCAATCAGGCTTGACGTCAGAGCGGTCACGTGACCCGGCCGGGGAAAAAAGGGGGCAGGGCCTGAGCGGGGAGGGGAAAAAAAAAAGAAAAAGAGAGAGAGAGAGCGAGTGGGCGAGTTAGCGAGAGAGGGAGAGAAAGACTGGGTTGCTATAGAAACAGGCCGGCAGCGATGATTTCAATGCTTTTTTTTTTTTTCCTCCTCAATAGGTCGCACACTCGGAGGGTTTTATAACGAGCTACAGGCTGGAGTAAAAGGAGGACATTGCCAAGGTTTTTTTTTTTTTTTAATGAAAAGATTGGGAGAAATTTAGCGAAGAAGACCGAAAGAGAGGAGGGTGATTATTTTGGGGGAAAACTAATGCAATCAGGGGAGGAATGTGCACCAGACTATGTGAACTTATGATCTCGGCCAGCGCAAATACATTACACGTAGTCTGTAATCGGTTGTGTTCCCGTGACACCGCAACAGAACCTATAGTTTAAAATGGAGGTGGAGGACAGCTGAAAATTCTATAAGATTTTTAGTCTTAGTTTATTGCTAATTCATGGGGCAATCCACATGAAACAAAAACTGCCACAAAGTCCAATGTCTTCTCTAACAGCACCTAGGAACTGAGGTCTGATTATTTTCTCATAAAGGTGTCCAAAAGTGGTGACAATCTTCAAAAACATACATGATGTGGACTTTCAGACATAAGAATAATATGGCCCTTTGAAATAGAAGTCTATAACGTGAACACACGCGACAGAAGATTTGGATTTGCGTTCTTAGCGGAGAATCTTCTGAACAAAAAACAAGAACAGGCACTGGTGGCATGTGGCTAATGTGACTCAAGCATCAGTGTGTGTGTGATCGGTGAGTAATCCTGTTTGGACACAGGGTATAAGCAAGTAAGTATAAGCCATAAGTAGGCAAGGCAAGTGTTGAGGTCAGTTTGTGCACACGGCAATTCAAAGTGTTCACAAATACATGCAATTACAAGAAGGCAAATGAAATCAATCAAATATAATCATGTATTAAGTACAAGCAAAGAGTTCCGATAAAACACTTTCAGTTGTGACTAAACCAATATTCACCTTGCAAATAAAGGCAATAAGACTCATCACATTCTCAACCTACGACCAACCAACACACCCCTTATTTATAAACCTTCAAACATTGAAATTCTACGACTTAGCAAATTTATACTGTACTGTATCTGAAAAAATGATGTTCAAAGTAAAAAATAAACTTCTGAGAGATGTTTATGAAGAAAATATTTCTAGCAAACATCATGAGATTTTGTATTTCTGTTCAATGAATCAACCTCTGGAATAACTGCACAGAGCAACTCAAATTATGTTTTCATAATAGGGTATGTAGAGTATGTACTCTCTATATGATATATATGAACTCTCAGAACTAGTTTAGCAATACTGTGCACAGAAATAAAATTTAAAAAATCCTACAGTATTATTTCCATTATCAAACAATGTTGACAAAAGCATGTGCTGTAGAATGATAAAGGCAATATAAGCATAAGCTGCAGCCTATACATGCGTTTCAGCTGACATCATCAGCTAGCGGAACTTATGTTGCAACAATGGGTTGCTACAAGCAATTCAAATCAAAACATTCTATATCTCTATGCTCTGACCAATCAGAGGCTTTGAGGGACCCCAAAAGTCACATGACTGAAAGCCATGTATAGACCCTTTCACTGTTTACATCATCAGTGACATCAGCTGGAGGCAGGAAGTGAGAAAGAGAAATAAGATTAAACTAAAACTAGCCATTATAAGTGTAAAACTACAACTAAAAAATGTGGTCCTGTTGTGGTTTAAGGAGCAAGAACAAGAGGAACGACATTTGAGACGATAAAATAAGGTTTTATCGGATATTTCCAACAACAGTTAGACATTTGTTTATTGTTACCATGACAACAGCTACCTTATTCTGCCCCGCCCACTTTTGTTGTAAAAGCATTTCCTGTTTTTAATAGCACTTCCTGTGAGCTGG
>OMNZ01091962.1:0-17375 GCA_900303255.1 Lesueurigobius sanzi
TCTGCTCTGAGTCAAACAATCATGATCAGAGGACGAGACTTTAGACAAAATACACTAGGCTATTTACAATAAGAGTAACTATTTAAAAAAATGAAAAATACTTTTAAAAAGCAGAAAGTAGAAAGGAAAAAGTACTGTGTGATAAAATTACTCCAAAAGTATAGTTACTTCAAAAAGTTACTCACATGTACTTGTGTAAATGTAAATGAGTACTGCTTCATGTGATGTCATGCCCATATATGGAAGTTTAAAGGCAGTGTCTTCGTATTTACATAGTCAATATAATGTAAAGTCCATGATAATGAGGGGAGTGCTGTTCTTCGTGTCACGTTTATGAGTTGGGGACATCTCTCTTTAAAAGAGTTTTGTCTTCGTAAGAACGCTTCGTGAATCAGACCCAACATTTTCCAGAAACTTCTTAAAGTTGTACTTTTTGTTAAGAAAACATTCATGAATAAGGCCCAATGCCTTCTCTTTCAGCACATATGAACTAAGGTCTAATTATTTTCACATACTTTGTTCAAAAGTGGTGACAATATTCAAAAACATTAGAATCAGAATAGAATTTATTGTCAATGAAAGGTTTCACAGAATTTTCTTCAGTGTACTCGAGCAACATGAATGTGCATGATGTTGCCTAGTAGAAAGGACTTTCTGCCAAAAGAATAATAGTGGAGGTAGGACCAAAATAGCTTTTATGTTACAAGCATGAAACTTTGCCAGATTAGTAACAAAGTTTCACGCTTGTAACCTAAAAATGAACAATTGGGCAATTTTTTGGTCCTTAACAGCTCCACTATAATATGGCGGGTTTGTGATTCCAATCACTATCAAATAATGATCAGAGAAAACATTTGGACATTTTCTTTTTGAAAATTTCTTTCAAAAACTGTAAATCTCCCATAGAGTTGTATTGGTATCTGACCCCCAACAGAGGGGTCTATTCTATGAATACAAACCAATAAGATATTTTTCTGAAGATTCAATGGAATGTGTATTGTATCGCATCATGGACACTGGATGAGGACAAAGCTGTATTGGGATATGTATTGGGATATGTATTGGGATATGTATTGTGCTGTTGGCAATAGCCAGCCCTGTCGGTAACGTATACCAACAGTGTGTTCAAACAATTGAATGAATATTCATGTTTTTTTTTTTTTGGCGGAGCAGCGGGGCAGAAAGGGTCTAATTTTTTCTCATTCATCCAAAAAATGCAACAACGTAAAGAACATTATTGAGGTCTATTGTATTTAATTATTAAAACCATCCACTGGGAACATTAGCACAAACACAATTTGTTCTCTGGTATAAAATGTAATATACATGGCATATTACATTAAAACACTACTTGTGTTTGGGTTGTGAGGTGCAAAGCAGATATTGTCCAAGTTTAAAACATTAGTTGTTTATGTATAATGTCTATTCATATTTAGTATGATGCTATGATTTAGGGCTGCGCAACAATTCACAATTAACTTGAAAAGTCAATTTGAAAAAGAGTGCAGTTATTTAGGAAGGACAAACTAAATATTTTGTCTTGAGTCATGCGTTTAAAACCTAAACTTTAAAGCTGTAATGTAGATCCTTACACGCATATTCTGAAAGTCATGTGAGTCTTTTACTAGTTTAGTTCTTTCAAATTATTGTTCCTGAACAGGTTTAAAATGTTCACTGTGAACTCAACTCTTTAAACCCTGAATGGCAAATGGATTTTTATAATTGTTAAATATGTAATTATGACTATTCCCATTTTTATCTAATTTAGACAAATTGTAAAAATAAAAAAATGGTTCTTGCAACATTCAAGACAAAACAAAGACATTTGTGCAACATTGAATATCATGAAAGAGTTTAAACACAAACTATATAACAATAATAAGTGTTAAAATGTAACATTTGTTTTTCGTTGTTATTTACATTAAAGGCTTTAAAAACCTGGAATCTAAATATAAATTAAAAGACATTTTAAAAAAAATACTAGTTTGAATGTTTTATTGTCGGTATTAATGCTCTCCAATGCTCTCCTTCAGACGCCCTCTACTGGATGTCAAATGAACTGCATTCAGTTTCCCTAAACAAACAGTACCTCAGATGAAGCACAAATCATTTGACCAATGGCCACAGACAAGGCGTTTTGAGATCATTATCATCACATGTCTCCATCATTCTATTAAACGGCAAATGAAACAAGTAATAATACAATAAACAATAAATAATTTATTAATTGAACTTTATATACTAAATTGATTATTTTGGTCCCCTAAAGAAAAGTTGAAAATCATCAACTTCCCTGGTAAAACTTTACCAAGTTGTGATGGAAATGAGCACAATTTAAGTCGCGTCTTGAAAGCCCTTCGTGCCCTGCACTTCGGCTCAGCGCACATCCATTCAGACTTTGCTGCGACTTTGTTTTTCCTGTTTGCCCAAGTTCGATTTAAGGGCTTGGAAAAAATAATACATTGAATATTTTAAAAAGTTACATTTGAATTTTCTACTGCGAATTTAGACAGTTGTATTTGACATAATGAAAAATAGTGAAAAACATGTTTTTTCCCCTAAATTCTAAATTGTATAAAACAAAAAATGTAACTCATAAGGTGATGCCAAAAAATCTTTAACAACTCATAAATCAGAATTTGTTCTTTCATGTGACCAATGTAGTTTTCGTCAATGATGACTATGACAAGATTATTACATCGACACTTTCATTTTTCATGAGCCAGTTTTTGAACACACCTCACTCACCAGGGCTCACACCATGACATACACAGTCTGCTGTAAAGATGAGGATGGTAACAAGGGGGTGCTATAAAATGGTCAAATAAGTAATAATTAATCAAGATGAAGATAATGATGTCAATAGCAATGATAATAATAATAATAGTTGTTATTATCAATATTAAGATATATATTACATTGTATACATTGTTAATATTAACAATGATATGATAAGAATAACTAACAACATAAATTATAGTTTCATTAATCATACCATATGGGCGACGATAATATATGCAATAAATGCAAATTAATAAATTCAATTAATTGGTGACTGGTGGTTATCGGCAATGATTGGTATTTGTAATTATGTGAGAGTTTGTTAAAAGGCTCGTCCTCTGGGAGGAGTTTTCAGCCTTTTTTTGGAAGTAACAGAAATGTCAATTAATATTGCTAGCTGTATGGTCCATAATGTCCCTGGACTAAAGAAGTTCATTCCTATCTATTAGGGCATATGTACTAAATCAAATGAATGCACTGTTTACCTACTGCTTAAATGTGAATTACAAAAGGGGTTAGGCACCAACAAGCTTTTGCTTCTGCCTCCTCCTTTTGGGCATCATATCTGCTCTGTATCCATTTACTCATGTCCTCTCCTTGGTTATGCGTAACATGGTGATCTGTACTTCCATGTCAAACTTTGTGAAACTCAGATGCGCAAATAAAAAGATGAATTGAATTGAATGACAATACAAGTAAAACACAATTGCCTGAGGGGTAAATGAAAAATACTGACAGCAACAGAAGCCGTGTGTCCCAACGTTTATTAGTCTTCTATTGTTTTCGTCTAATAGGTGCTTGGTGATCGTTTCAGTTTGTCGTTTTAGAAGTCCATATTTTTAACCCCGAGTTTGCTCTGATTTTCTCGTGTCAGAAAATAGCTAGTTTGTAGCAAAGAGCTCCAGCTGCTGTATGTTCTAGGAGTCATGACCCGACTCTGCAGACAGCAACAGCATCACTACAGTATTTATTCAGGCCAATAAGCAATTATACAGCCATATATAACTTGCTGGTTATGGTTAATTAGAGTATGTTATAATAAACTCAGTAATGTGCAGCAGACTTAAAAAGCACAAGCTAACAGGAAAAGTGATAAAATACAGAAATGAACAGTGCACCAGGGCCTATATCAGATACTTTTTCTCTTCCTTCTCAGTTGATTTGTGATTACTTTCACAGTAAAAATAAAGAGAAAAAAAGAATATACTGCAAGTGAGATATGGCAGAAAAGGAGGACAAACTAGTAACTCATTGATTAGGGCTACCAGCTCTCATGCTTTTGTCATGTGACTCATGCATTTCAGTGCCTTCACAGCTCTCACATCACACTCTCGAGATTACACAGCGAAAAAAATAAAACAAAATACGTCCTCATAGTTATTGGAAAAGTGCTTTTCTCTGGGACAGCGGCGGAGGCCAGTAGTTAAATAAGCAATAGTCATGATTTTATTCCCATTTATGGGAAATACTGACACATTGGGGATAAGACTATAATATTGTATAGAGCAGTTGTTTCCAAATGTTGAGCCAAGGCCAAAACATGTAGTTAAATATTTTCAAGTTGGTTTAGCTGAATTAAAAACTTGTTGGTTGCACTAAAACAACACTGCCTGCGATACATTGACAGTACTCTCGTGGGTCCTGCAGCAGCAACAAAAACAATCTTAATTTAGATGTTTTAGGGTTGCTAATAGGAGCCAGAGAAGCACTGTTGCGTGCAGCCATTTTGCGTGCATTATTTTTTATCTAATCACTGCAGACTTCATTTATCAGCTCAACTCTCAGGCCCAAGTCGCTTCATAACATCCATTTCCTCCACGATTTCTTAGTTTTTTTCACCTCTAGTAGGCATTAGACACTAAAAGCAGTAGGCAAAGTGGGTGAAGTGTCTTTCCCAAGGACACAACGACGGTGTGCACCTGCAGAAGCCAGGATTTAAATCCCTGAACTACTGGTCATGAGACCACCCGCTCTAGAATCTGAATGACACTGTCAGCCCAGTCAGCAGCCAGATCTCAGTCTGGAGAGCAGGGTCGCCAAGTGTCAGCTGTTATATTTAGTATCTCAAAAACTCAAACCCTGCATACATACAGCACGACCACAATTGCAAGTCAGTTTCAATAGTTTTTTTTAGTTACTGTGCTCCTCGTCTCAACAGAGAGAAAGGATAGTGATTTTGTGTTCAAAATAGTGTTTGTTTTACATCAAGGAATGCGCTAAAATGAAAGTAAAATTAAAATAAACGTTTTCCAACCGTGGAAAAGCTTAAAAACCCAATAACTTCTGCTATCATGAACCTGACACTTCTGTTTGAGACATAAACTGGTGTAATTATTAACACCTCTTTTTGGGGGTTCACTTTGGAAACTCACAAACCAGCTTGATCCATACCTTCTTACCGGTACTGTCCATCCCGTTCCCCCATTTATTATTAACTACCATTATTGAGTCCTTCCTCCCTTTTCCTGTTATCCAAAGCTAATGTTATTAAATGTGTTTTCTCTAATGGACATCCAATAAAAAATGAATACAGTAGGTCTGCATGCAGTACATAAATAGGACAAATGTGTCCTACCTGATCACCCTCTTCATCCTCTTCCTTCTTTAGCGCCTTAACATCATCAGGATTAAAGTCCTCCATCTCCACCTACAGAGTTGTTGTTTATTAGTAATGATTTCTAAAAATGATCAAGAACGTAAAAAAAAATGTCAGAACTTGCCTCATCTATAGCAGCGTCCTGAAGGATAGACCGAACATCTAAGCACACCATATGACTTGGTGAGGTTTCCCAATTGTTGGCCATCTGTTAAAACAAAAGGGGTATGTTGGTCATGACGCTTATGTATATTTGAAAATACAGTGGGAAAAAACCCAAACCTTTGTTATATCCTTGTGAGTGCGTCCATGAACATTTCTCTTTGTACAGGTTTGAACATCTGCAGTGATTTCAGCAAGATACACCTTAAAAACACAGACCGTAAGCCCAGGCATATCCCTTAAAGAAAATTAGCAAACAAAAAATACCAAACCTCAAATCCTTTAGTCTTTGCTGCACTCCAGAACTGGTCAAAGTGCTTCACTCTGTCATTAATAGTGTCCAATATAATAAAAGGAAAAAAGCCATCGTCCAAGGTTTTCTTAAATGTTTTAAGCATGCTGCTCCGATAGGTTTCTTCCATCTCGTGCTCATACTCGTATTCAAGAACCTAAACATCAATACACATTTTACCTTAATAAAAGATGTGCACGTCAAACCTGCACAAAATATCTGTTGAAATAATTTTCAGAACTTGCCTTCGTTTTGACCCTCCTTCCTGTGTCAGGGTCTTTTTCCACTTTTTCAACTTCTGTCATAAAATAATCATCCAAAACTATAACCCTCGGTGGTGCACCTCCACAATGGACTTCTTTGTCCTTAATAAAAAATAAACACATAAATAACCTAGTAAGACTTTTGAAGACTTGAGTAACATTAAATATTTTTACATACCCGAATAAGCTTTGCAACATGACTTTTTCCACTCCCCGGGAGACCTCTCATTATGATGACAATCTATAACACATGTATGTGTTAGGAACATTACTCAGTTATGCACACATTCAAGCACAGCATTCACAATGTTACCCGATCAGGTCGAGACAATCTGCCAGGCATTTTAAGGATATCATCAATGTTCTTCATTTCTGGTTTCTTCTCATGTCGAGATGGAGGTGGTAAAGCTGGAGCAGAGGGAGGAGCTCGGTCATCATAGCTTCTTCGGTCCACTAGATATGGAAATTGAATAATAGCTTTTTAGTCATTTTGCATTTATCCATCTAATTGTAGGTAGCAAAAACATCAACATCTTCAGGGCTCCAGACTCCAAACCAACACCTGACATTATTTCAGTGTGAGGTCTACAACAGTTTATTTATTTATTTTTTTCATCAAATTGCTGAGAAATCACATCATACTTGGAAATTGATGCCCACAGCTGATGGGCAAATACAACTTATCTGATGTACTTTCCTCATACTTTCCTCCTCTCTTCACATTTCCAAATCGCATGCCGAGCCTCGTTGACACAGGACTGAACCATCAGTGCTCCACAGTAACACTCGCCAACCTGCCAAAGGTGGGCAGATTTGGGCTGTGGCAGGTAATCCTGCCTCTCTAACTAGCCACGGTAGCTGGTGAGACTTGATCCAATTAATTTTTATTACTCAAATATGCTCTATACAGGGGAGATGAAGTGTTGTAGGCTACAGTGATGTTGTAGAGTTGAGCGTCTCTCTTTTGAATAGACATTAGTTTTGGACAGTGAAATTAGTTTGTGGCTACTGGCTAACAACTTTTGCAAACCACTAGCATTTGGCTTTCTATGATTGGATAGACACTAAAATCATACATAAATAAAATAAAATAAAATGCTTCTATAAAAAGATACATTTTACAAAATATACATTTTTGATTATAAATGCCAACAACTTTTCTGTGGGAAAGACTTAAGTATAACATTCACATTGGATAAAAAAACATGAAGATGAAACGCATCAAGGGTGAATGAACAAACTGAACATACTCTGAGGAGAGTGCCCACGGCTGTAGCGTTCCCGATCCAAACTGGATTGCTTGTAAAGCTCTCTGTCGTAGTCAGATCTTCCATAATGTTCCCGATCACGGCTGCCACTATGGTCTCGCTCTCGAACATCGCGCTCTCTCTCCCTCTCACGGTATACCGAGCGTGGCGCTGCGGATCTATAGAAAACTCATTTTAACACACCCCTGATGACTTTTCACACAACACAACAACACAATGTGATAGTACCTTTCTTCAGTAAAAGACTGAGAGCTTAAATTAAAACAAGCAAATAGAAAATATGATAACAGTAAAGCAATGCTTTTTAATCAACATAACATAAGATAGTTTTACCTGTCATCTCTTGATGGATAGCGCTCCCTCTCGTATCTTTCTCTGTCTGGTAACTTCTCTCTGTACTCCCTCTCTCGACTGTATTCACGACGGTCCAAATAAGGGTCTCGTCTGTCGTAGTAGTCTCTGCTGTACGGATCTCTAGGACCAAGTGGTTCTAGAATCAAAAATCAATCATTGGAATAAATTAAACAGTTATTTCAAATGCTTTATATTAAAATTACATTTTATTTTAAATAAGATTAACTATATTATACAGTACCTTTCTCATAGGCCCTTTCAGATGGCTGAGGATCTGGTCTAAGAATAACTCTTTCACCGTAAGAGATTTTCTCAACAGTAGCACCCAGCTCTAAAGTCAACAAAACAAAAATGAGATTGGCATCGATTTCTGCACTACATCAAACGTCATTTGTCTTACCATGCCCATGAGCATAATCCACAGTTTTTGGATGAACTGGGGCTTGAAGAGACAACTGGTAATCAGTGACACGATTGCTATCCACAGACCGGGGTTCTGTTGTAGATTGTGAAGCTATACCCTGAGAGGGAGTAAAACAAAATTAAGTTTATTAAATTAAGAACTCTAAATTATAAAAAATATTATGGGTTAAGTAGATGGTATAACACTTTCACAAATATGCACACACACACACACACACACACACACACACACACACACACACACACACACACACACACACACAAATACCTTTAAAACATTTTTGATGTCTGCTGGAATCTCCAGACCAAGAAGGCCAGCAGGAAGCTCAGGGAGAGAGTCACGCGCAACTGGGGCAGGCTCTGGTTCATTGCTAGGGGTCTTCGTTTCCTGCAACTCTCTGAAGATAAAAAGCACTTACACAAATAAGTAATGCAAAATTTATTCCCAATTAAGTCAAATTGATCCATAATGTGTATGTTACCTAATAAACTTAAGTTCTTGAGCAGCTTTCAAGATGATCTCATGTTGCCTCTGGGAAAGTGCCAGCACATTGGCAGCACTATCAGGATCAACTGAGGTTTTGGATGTGTCGGGTGCAGGCTCAACAGCAGGAGCTGGTCGCTCTGAAGATCCCTCTGTGTCGACTGGATAAGGTCTAGATTCATAATCAGGATAATGTCTCTCTGGAAGAGGAGAGAGTCTAGAGCGTGAAACAGAGTAAGAGGGATCTTCCTGACGATAATGTGGTTCATCTCTATATTCTCTCACTCGAAGTTCTCCTCTTGGCCTGTCTCTATCTTCGTGAGAATATGGGTAACCCCTATCCCTTTCACCTCCCCAGGGGTCATCTCTGAATGACTCTGTATGAGGTGGTGGTACACGAGGAGGATATCTCCGATCAGGCGGAGAAGCTTCTCTATCCCAATGTGATTCATAGTCATCTCGAGGATAATCTGGTCCCCTGCGGTACTCTCGCTCCCCATGTCCATAATCTGCCACAAACCCCTCTTTCAAACCTTGCTCATATTCAACAATTGGACCTGGAGGCCATTTATCTCTATTAATACCATGATCAATAGGCGGCCTCCTTGCATCATCTCTTTCCATGATCTCATGTGGAGGGAGAGGAGGGCCATGACGATATGCAGGATCTTTGTCTTCATACCACTCATCTTCACGCTCAATCATTTCTTGAGAGGGCAGTGGAGTCCCCCTCCCTCTTCCTGCTTCAGGACGCAATGGATGTCCATGAGGATGGTACATAGGGTCTAATTCAGGGTCCATGTCATAATGGTTTGGACTCATAGGTCTATGACCAGGATGCGGAGGTCGGCCTCGTGCAAAAGGTGGATGACCCCGGGGTGGACGACCTCGACCAGGTGGAAAAGGTGGTCTCATGCCTCGCATACCCCTCGTGGGAGGTCCCCACTCTTCCCAGTATTGGTCTTCATCGGGTGGGTACTCTGGTGGGAACTCGTGTGGGAACTCGTATGGGTACTCGGGAGGGTACTCAGGTGGGTATTCAGATGGGTATTCGGGTGGGTACTCTGACAACTCTGGCTCCTCCCAGTGATCTTCTAGTGATTGGGCAGCCCCAATTGGGTGGCCGCCCCTACGCAACGGAGGACCTCCCCTACCTGGCGGTGGACCTCCCCTACCCGGCGGTGGTCCTCCCCTACCCAGCGGTGGTCCTCCCCTACCTGGGGGTGGACAGCCTCGACCACGTGGTGGGCCTGCCCGAGCCATTGCCAAACTCCCCCTGGCCATTGGTGGGTAACCTCTGCCCATAGGTGGCCCACCTCTGGCCACCGGAGGACCCCCCCTACTCATAGGTGGGCCCCCTCTCATAACAGGAGGATGCCCTCTGCCCCTTGGAGGAATTCCCATCCCCCTTGGAGGTCCTCCCCTTCCCATTGGGATCAGAGGTCTTCCTCTCATCAATGGATGCCCACCTCTTCCCATTAGGTGACCAGCAGGGTCTTCATAATATTCGTCTTCTGGTGGATAAAAGTGCTCATCTGGCATCCACAAGTCTTCGTTGGTTGGTTCCGAACTCTCATGAAACTCTGCATATGAAGGATCTTGCCATTCATCATCCTCTTGCTCCTCAAGTAAATCTAATTCTGTGTTTGATTCACCATAATCATGAGACTGCTCACCCAAGTCACCCCCAAATGATCCACTGTTGGGTCCACTGAATTCCCCACAATCTATTTGATTGTGCCCTCGAACAGACATCGGTGGCTGTCCACGACCTCTACCAGCAAAAGGACCAGAAGGCCCTGTTTTTGCTGGGCCTTGCTTGGAGGACTGTGAATCCTCTGGTTTATTTTTTTGAAGAACTGGTTTGTTTGTTACCAATTCATCTTTTTTAAGAGGACTTTGTGCTACAGATTTAGATGCCACATCAGGCTTTTCTGATTCAGGGGGTTTGCCATCAGCAGGTTTGGATTTTTCATTATCCAAGGCATCCTTTTTCTCCTTCGTTTGTGGAATAGGATCGTTTTGTACAAAAAAGCCCCCTTTTCCAACCACGTTATCATTTGTCATGTCATGTTCAGATACCGACACACTACCCTTCTTTTCTTCAGTCTTTGGGTCCTTGTCAGGCTGTTTAGCTACTGGTCCAGTCTTAGATTGAGGGCCCTGTGGTTTTTGTTGTTGTGGTACAGGTGGACGAATTGGAGGGCCAGGAGGTCCTAGAGGTTGTAGTCTTGGTTGTGGGCCACTTTGAGGATGGGGACCTCTTGGTGGCTGATCAACTCTTGGACCATCAAAACGTTGTCGAGGGCCATCAAAACGCGAAGGACCGTCAAAACGCGGAGGGCCATCAAAACGCTGAGGACCATCAAAACGCGAAGGACCAGCAAAACGTGATGGACCGTCAAAACGTGAAGGACCATCAAAGCGCGAAGGACCGGCAAATCGCGAAGGACCTTCAAAGCGCGAAGGACCATCAAAGCGCGAAGGACCATCAAAGCGCGAAGGACCATCAAAGCGCTGCCGTGGCTGGTCCAGCCTTGGTGGACCAGCCAAGCGATGTCCTGGGCCTTCGAAACGCTGAGGCCCATCAAATCGTTGCCGTGGAGCTTCAAATCTTGGGGTACCACCAAATCTTGGTGGACCATCGAATCGTTGCTGTGGAGCGTCAAATCGTTGCTGTGGAGCATCAAACCGTTGTCGTGGGTCATCAAATCTTGAAGGGCCATCAACGTTTTTAAGTGGATCACCAAATCCTGAAGAACCTTCAAATCGTGAGGGAGCATCTAAACTTTGCTCCGGTTGGTTACTGGTGGTAGTTTCTTCCAATCCCTTTTGTATCTGGTCATATCTGGAAGGCAATTATTATCAAAGGCCTTAATTACAATGTGTTTAAGTGTGGGGATTTTAATCAACTAGTAGAAATGACTTACCGTGGACCTTCACCACCATTGAAAGGATAATCTGTACCACCCTGCTTTGCAGACTGGTTCAACTGTTCATGCTCAGGTTTATACTGTCCCGTTGTTCCACCACTGTATTGAGTTGACGCATAGGGAACCATAGCAGTGAGAGTGGCCATGCGTTCCTGAATATGAGCATTTGTGGCATTCATCTGCTGCTGCCATTGCTTCCATTGGTTTTCATAGTCATGTAGCTGGTCTTTGTGTGGATAGCTTTGAAATTGCTCATACCATAACAAAAACGTTCGATCCCAGTCTTGATATAGAGGCCCAAACTTCTCCTTTTGCGTTTCATAATGTCGCAGTTGTATTTCAGCAGACGAAGTCTAATAAAAATACAGAAAAATACAATACAATATTTTTTCAGGAAATCAGTGTCTCATTAACAAAAATAAATAAAAAGGCCATGTTATTTAGATCTACATAATGCTGCATGTTAATAATTTGATATAAATTATCCTGAGGCCTCAATGAAAACTTGGTTATAAGATATGTTGATGATTTCAACTTAGCAGGTTGAAAAGTGGCAATGCTTTCTGATGTGCATTCCATAGCATTTTGCAAGAAGAAAAACAAATTCACACCTGAAGGTTTGGAGGTTGCTGAATTAGCAGCTGATATTGCTCGAGGATCTTCTGAAGCTTTTCGTGCTGCTGCATAAGAGCCCGGTATTGTAACCCAGCTTTTTGCTGCTGCACCTGCTGCCACTGAGCCGCAGCAGCCTGGAGCTGCTGGAGGCGCGCAGCCTCTTCTGGATTCTGAGGAGTGTCAGGCTTAAAACGGAAACAAGGAAGAGATGAACTCAGCATCGTCTAAGTGTAGTGAACATGTCTATACAGTATTTCAAAGAAAAATGGTATGACACAAGTTATGGACAATAGTATGATATGCAACAGTTTGTACAGTAATTACCAATGTCAATGACTAAGATGACTAAGAATGAATAAACGGCTTTACAGTCAAGTTAGGACATACAAAAAGGGGATAGGGTTGCTAGCCGATACATATTTGTGGTGACAGTGGTGAAAAGTACACAGAGAAAGACGCTGTTGTTTAGATATAAAAACAAAAAGAGTTTCAAAGTGTTGCCATTGTTGGATGTTTCTGTATATTTCAGGATATTTAGGAGTAGGCCCAACCAATGTTTATTGTAAAACTTTGAAACAACAATTTGGTACATATCACCACATGATTGCTTTGTTGATATAAAAAATAAAATCAGCGCAACATGGGGCGTGATGGCACTTACTGTGTCTGTAAGTGTAGGTGGTTTTTCAACATTTTCACTCTGAAAATTCACGCAAATTATAAAAATGTTTAGAAATACCTACACATGAAAAAGTGAAAATAGATTGACTCATTGACTGTGGTTAGAGCATGGTGCATATGCCCATAACTGGTTTTAAAATGATACTATAGTACAATCACAATTAAACCAGTTGTTTAAGCTACAAGACAATATGTGCATGAAGACAATATGTGCATGAATTTGTGTAATGCGGTTTCTGTCATTCAGTGTGCTCCATGGAGAGGGCGGGGCCTCAGTCACCTGCTTGCGCTGCTGCCCACTTTGCTGTCCTAACACAGGACATCTGAGAATGTGTTTGTGGAGGAATGCGTGATCTTTTTACTTAATTCAATAAAAGCTGATTTAATCATTTGCTTCCACACGATTTCCACTAGAAAAATGTTTTTTTTTACAGCTTAACTATTTATCGCCAAATGAAGGATCAGAATTCAACGTGGTTTCGCGCCTCACCACTCAAAGCTGTCAAACCAAGGCAACACTCTGAAACGCTCCAAGCCAATGGCAGAACGTGACTCGCACTGAGCCAATAAAACGCTTTGACACATTGAACCACAGCTTGCAGAATGAAGCACCTTTCAAGACACTGACACTACTGTTCGTATAAGTAGCTGGCGGTGGGGCAAAGTGTAGCCGAGTGGCCTGCCCTCTGAGGGCAGGAGGGTCAGAGCCGTGGGTGAGCGCACTGACTGTTTGGGGGACGGGGACATGCGTAATTGTTATTTGGAGACGTGATGCGCTTGTGCCATGCAGCAGATCGTGTTCGCTTACAAACTAATCAACTATCTCCAGTTTGATAAGTGCCTTCCTTTGGCTGTGGTGGAGGTCAGAAAAGTAATGCTCAGAGAAAGACTAAATGTGCACGGGGACTGCAGTATAAATAAAATAAATAATAAAATTATATCAGAAAATAATTCCGATGTCCGAGTTGACTTCGTGGGTTTTTCTTCACCCTCTGGGTTTGCTGATTTGATTAATTACAAGCTATTTACCAAAGTAAAAAAAAACAAAGCTTTAAATCCTCCTCAAAATGAGCCAGTGCTCCTTCTAATAGGATGTAGTTGTTATCTCTACACTTCCAAATGCCTAATACACTCACTCATTCCTGTGGAAATCATAGTTTTCGCGAGTTAAACCAGCGTTAAACATACCCCAATGAGCGTTTAAAGTTTTCTATTGTAATTTGTCTGCGTGCGTGTAAAGTATTTAGACGCACGCGTACATTAGTGCCTCGTGAAACGGGTTTTAAATTTAAACGCATCCTAAACTCGCGATTATGAAAGTTACCCGCGTGTAAACCTTAAAACGCTTTTGTGAAATAGGCCCCATGTCTTTTTATGAAACAGGTTTTAAGAGCACTTTTAAGAGCAGATGAAGAGAAATTAATATTTAAACAAATGAATCTAATCGGCTGTATATCAGGTCTAAATGTAAGTAATATAAGCCTGATTCATGTAAACTGATGAAGCCTAATGTGCAGAAGTAATACTTATTTTGTATGAGGTTTGTGATCAGTAGCTCCTGCCTTTGATATAAAAAACACGAGTTTGTCAAATGTGACAGGCTGACCGGCTGGTTAGTATTTGCTAGCTTTATCCTGCATCATGGCTTGCAGAACTGAGATTCTCTTGTGAAATCAAACTTTTTTTTCAAATGTCACATCATATGTATAACGTACATATACCATGCGTACACTTATACCATTTTTTATATAAATATTTAGGTAACGCTTTATAATAATGGTACACAAATTAATGCATATTCACCTGAATTCATTAGGCTCCATGATTACATAGTCATGAATGAACATGCTTAGTTAAAGCAATGAATCCTTGATAATGATAATCAATAATTCTTTGCACAGAATATGGAGATGGTGGCAAGGGCCAAACTTTAAATAAACTTGCAGCAAAAAAATAACGCATGATTAGCTTTCCTTACTTAAGTTATTACATTAAAGCAAAATATACCCTTTAATTCATCATGAGTTCATGATGAATGTGCCCCTTAAATTAAAGCAGCGACAGGTTCAACACATAACACTCAAGTGGCAAAACTACTGAATAAACTTTAGTATTAGTTTGTGCTCTGTGTGTTCTGTTCCATAAACAGGCTCCATATCTACAAGTTAGCAAAGCTGCAACGCTTTAGTTTAACTCATGATGAACTAATCATGAATGTTTTTTTCTGTAACTTTATATAAAATTTGGGCCTTGCCACCATCTTCATATTCTGTGCAAAGAATTCATCATGATCATGATTAATTATTGATTATCATTAATTAATTCATTGCTTTAATCAAGCATGTTAATTCATGACTATTTTATCATGAATCCTAGTGAATTCATAATGACTTCATTCATGATGCACATTTCATCATGAATTCATCATGAAATATGCATTCATTTGTGTACCATTATTAAAGAGTTACCAATATTTATTTATATTTTGGGAGATGAAGTCTGTTGAACACTAAAATTGTAATATCAAAAAACAAACTGTAGAGGTAGATATAGGAAATACTTTTGCTTTTTTATCCCAAAGATACGACTTATCTAATACTGGATTTACCATTACCATAGTTGTATCTGATGTACTGAAAAATAATAAAGCAAATATTTAAAAGGTGAAATTTTCATTTTGAATGTAAAACACTGGACTGAAAATTTGGTGACTGAAGTTTGGAGACAAAAAATTGTGTGTTTTGAATGTTTTTTCAATGTTCAAAATCCAAAGCATAAAATTCAACGACATTTAAAATTCACAATGTGATGACACAAAAAAATCTTCCTCATCTTTCCATTAGACCGGAACCGTTCAGGCCATGTGAGAGCGGTTCACAACTTTGTGTTTCAATAGTAGTTGAGACAAGCGCTCTTGACCCTATTGGGAGTGGCCACCAGAGGGCGCAGTGGATGCATTTTTCCTCATCTAAATCCTACATGTCCGTGCGTATGAGAGCTTCCCCTCTCACCCCTCCCAAACCGCTCCAACATGCAAACCGCTCCAGACCCCAGGCCTTTGGGGGCAGAACCTCAAAGCCTGTCAAGGCACTCGCAAATCACTCCGCTCCATGCCATTCCGGTCTTATGGAAAGAGGGATGGCCACATTAGCTCTCACGGACTCTCCCACACATCACAACTGTTACAGGAGTCAATTAAATGTGCATTTCAGTCAGAGATCAAACTGATACAGTGTTGAGATGGGCACTAGGCTGGCCGAGAAAAAGAGAAAATAACAAAAAAGTGCCAATTCAGATTTTTACTTGCCATTCGTGATTGGTAAAAATTAATCTTTAATAAATGCTGTGTTTACAAAGTAGATCCATGGTGAAGAAGAATTGAAGAGTTCATTTGCAAAAACAGATATCTCCATTTTGAATTCGTAGCTAAATCATTTCAGATTTGTATCACTGTTGTCTAAAAAGGACAGCAGGAAAAGTAAAGTTGAATACGTTTCATCAATAACAAATGACTTCATATTTCTGATTCACTAAAATTCATGTAGTCATTAAAATCACTGAAAAACAAGGAGAAAAGTACAAGCTTAACTTTATTTTTGTCAATGGCACTTATCTGTTTTTGCAAATGAACTCTTCAATTTCTCCACTACAAGAAAATAAACAGATTACAATTTACAACTACTTAAAGTTGTGGCCATGAACATGATTGAGCCTCTGTGTGCTCCCATAAAATAAACAAAAAATTAACAAAGTTCAGACTTTGTAGTCATGGTGATGTACAGATAAATTAGCTCAGATGTGTGCCAAAACCAATGCACATTTGAACCACAGAGAAAAGTGATGTACAATCACTCTGTGGCACACTGCTTTTACAAAGAGCAGAGGACACACTACACAATTTTTTTTAAACTTAAGAAGCAGTTAGGGATGTCACGATTCAAAATGTTTGAGTCACGATTATTGTGGGAAAAAAAATTGCGATTGCGATATGATTATTGGAATTTAGGAAGCAAGTACAGAGAATTTCTTAAAATCTTACAAAAGCCTTCAAACGTTCACAAAAAAGTATATATTAGTGATATTAAATTTGATTGTTGTTCGGTTAAAGCATATTGAACATTCAGCGCACTGACTTTTGTATTTTTGGTGGACATTTCATCAGTCTCTACTGTTGAGCTGTTTGGACATATACAGTGGTGGGCAAAACTTTACATACCCTGACAGAAAAGTTATGTAGTTATGTATGTATGTAATGTAAAGTTATGTAGTTTTGTATGTATGTAAAGTTATGTATGTATGTAATGTAAAGTTATGTAGTTATATGTAATGTAAAGTTATGTAGTTATGTATGTATGTAAAGTTATGTAGTTATGTATATATGTAATGTAAAGTTATGTAGTTATGTATGTATGTAAAGTTATGTAGTTATGTATATATGTAATGTAAAGTTATGTAGTTATGTATGTATGTAAAGTTATGTAGTTATGTATGTATGTAAAGTTATGTAGTTATGTATGTATGTA
>OMNZ01091965.1:4190-18122 GCA_900303255.1 Lesueurigobius sanzi
TAGACATTCTCAGAAGAACTAATGCACTTTTTAAATTATTATTCCACTAATATATGCTTCTATAAACATGAAAGGCCATAAACCCAACCTTCTATGTGCCATCTGTGTTTATTCTCCATATCTTTTAGAAAACTAAAAAATATATTTTTTTGCACCAAATGTTACCCCATAGATTTGCTCATTTTTGCACAAATGTAACTCCACACGTTTGCCATCCAGGTTCTCGCAAAAAAACTAAACAAGTTTTACCTAGTACCGTTTTGAATCCCAGTGCACAGTCAGCACCCAGAGGCCTAGAAGAACATGGCTGGGCTCATTTTAAAGCCTGCACCCTCCTCTACCAACTGCCGAACCAAAAGTCGTCTCTATGACATTTCGTCGTCGGCGACTTTAGCGGTAAAGGGGGTGTGGCTATCAGAAATAGGGCTGTACAATACGTCCGTGGCTTCGGTAGGCAACATGAAGGTGAAGACGTTGTTCACAAACAGAGCATCTCCTCTGTCGTCGTAACAGAATTGTGACTTAAATAATCTGTGCTACACGTCTGAATGCATCAGCTGTTGCTTACCACTCACCAAAACATCCGCTGAAAATTGCGTAGGGAAACAATAATATATCGTATAAACAAATACTGTATTGCAATATTAGATGATGCAATGTACATATCACAAGAAGCCACAATGAATAGCCAAATCACTCAAGACACATTTTCTTCACATAAATAACACAAAAGTTCAATTTAAATTAGAATTTTCATAATTTTGTTCAATTTTAGCATTGTTTTGGTCCTGATTTAGTGTAATGACTTACGATTTTGTGTTTAAATTGAGTGGAACCGTCTTTCCGTGTTGAAAGGGGTTTATAAAATATCAGACTAATATAGTTATCACAATATTGCACGGCCCTTTTCACATATCGCAAGTTTTTCTCAATATCGCGGTGCCTCCCTACTGGGAAATATTGTCTGGCAAATATCTGCGATGATATAGAACTCTGAATGTCCTGGTAAGCCTTTTGGCCTGTCCCCCCCAGGCTGTTACACCAGTCCAAAAGTGTTTCCAGTAAACACAGACTTACAAATCACGCTCCGCACAAAGACTGTTGTGCAGCGACAGCCGCTCACTTCAGACAATTCCACACATACCACAAACAGGAAGTCAAGCCTGTCTGCCCTCCACTGCACTCTCAGACAACAAAGAATGAGCTAGAATGTTTTGCAGTGTTTTTTACCAGACAGAAGAGCTGATTCTCGAAACCTGAATTATATTGACAAGGGGCTTAATCATCCTGAGTGGTTATGGATTAAAACCAGGTCTCATCAGCTGCTCATATTTGTCGTCATTGGCAAAAAGTTATATTGTCCGATTCTTTCTCTGTACATCACTTTGTGGTTTCTGTATCAATCCATCCGTTATTTCAAATGGTTAATCACATTTCCCCAAACTTTGATGAGAATATGGTGCCACTAGCGATCCAGACAAGAATAGTTTTCTCAAATAAAAATGCAGATTATTGCCTCTGCTTAATCGTTAAATAGCCACTTTAGAACAGTATAGTTTTACATTTAGAATAAGCCAGTAAGCAAAACGGCTATTATATTAATATATTTTTCTCATGTTTTCTTATGTTATGTTTCTTTGACTATCGGTGAGTAAAGTGGTCCAAGGAGGGACACCAGAGTCTCACAGCTCACAGCCCATTATAAAACGTGTTGGATCCTTTAACGGAAACCAAATGTGCGCCTTCAAACTCCATGTTATTGTACGCCATTTTTAGCTGCTTTGTGTCAGGAATAATTATTGTCAGTGCTATTGTATTGTTTTATTTTTTCAAAGCTCCTGGTTCCTGGCAAAAAATTGTATTGTAAGCAAAATAAATTCAACCAGTGAACAAGAAGTCATCTCTGAAAATAAGTTAGTTGTACGTCAAGGCCAAGGCAGAAAGTCAGAAAAACATGCCATCAAAGAAGAAAATAAGTTTGTAAAACAGGTAATAGTAATAATAATAAAAATGGAATAAAAAAAAAATATATATATATAGTGAGTAAGTAAATATAGTAAATATAGCAGCATCTCTCTCTGAATAAACTATACAAGCATCTCTTATGCACACTAAATAAGATTAAAAAATAAACTCAAGAAGAAGAAGAAGAGTGGCTGCACACATCATGCTTCACTGGATCACTGGAGTTATCATTGCAGTGTTGTGAAGCATGAATATCATACTGAATGTCCTCTTCAGTTCACACTGGTTTAACTTGCACAGATATAAATGACCAAAGAATAGAAAAACAGCAGATATTTTGATACAAAATTAGTAAACACTTGAGGCACAAACCCTACCATTGTCTGGTTAGTGCATTAACCTTCTGTTCTGACCTTTATTTAACCAGGAAAAGTCTCATTGAGATTAAAAACCTCTTTTTCAAGAGAGTCCTGGACATAATGATATTAAATCAGAGAAAAAAACATGACGTGGCCAACTTGTCTGCATTCCACAAGTAACGAGTAACAAGAGCTTTTTTACCAAATGTAGTGGAGTAGAAAGTATTATATCTGTTTGTCAAATGTAGTGGAGTAAAAGTAATAAGTTGTCAACAAAATAGTTACTCAAGTAAAGTACAGATCCTCAAAGCTCTACTTAAGTACAGTACTTAAGTAAATCTACTCCATGGCCTAGCTTCAAAGTACATTTCTGAGCGAACCATACATTTCCATATGAACCATCTCCACTCTGAGAACCTCAGGGAGTGGTCTCCAGTTGGTCCCAGAGTCAGGACTAAACCCCGTAAGGCTGTGCTCCAGTTTAATGCTGCTGAAATCTGTCCTGAAGATGTGAAACAGGCGCCTCAATTCCAGGCTGAACAGTGTTGGCTTTTAATTGACCTTTTGATGATTATCCATGTAGTATTGATTTTATTTGCCTCCTGAGTGTAATTTTATGCACTTTAATTACTTTTTGAACAAATGGTGCCCTACAAATAAGCTTAACTTGCCTTAACGTGGAGCAGAGGTACTGTAGCTATTGAAGCACGCCCTGTAGTCTGCGTTGTGTGAATTATTGAAAGTGTTTGTGTTGAACATGGCTGTTGCCTCAGCTCACCCAGCCGTACGTGATGCGAGGGTGAATCCGAGCTGAGCCAGGCCGCGCCATTTTAAATCGGAACATTTGGATAGACGCGAGCATGGTGTGGGTGGAAGGACGCTGAGGTTTGCGCAGCGAGACCGGAGACCCCAGAGAAGACCAGCACGCACAGACCTCGTTTGAAAGAACAACTTTAAAAGAAATGGCACTTCAAAAGCCAAACTGCCACGTACGGCCGGGGAAAGAGTGTGTTTGCTGAGCACATTAAAGTGTGGGCATTAATATTCCCTGAGTGTGGACTCTCAGGCAGCCTCACAACACCTGCAAATGAGAGGAAATGTTGCAGAGAAAATGGCAGAAGCTGAATTTGTGTGATTAAATGTAGGATTGATGGGTGTTAGCACTTAAGATGAAGCTCAAAGTAGATTCTGTCTGATGTATCTTAAGCCTCCGTCCTCTGCATATTTATAGACCCCCCGTTAGGTGTGGAATGGAGAGTATGGTCGCCTCAGCTGCACCCACGGAGAGCTGCACGGGCCAGGGCTGATTAAACTGCCACTCTGAAGATGTCAAGAACAGAACAGCCTATGAAGACTTTATTAAAATAATGGATTTGTAGAATTGGAGGTTTTGCACTCTGGTGCAGCTTTTAGAGAAAAGTAAAAAAGCGTGCATAGAAGAGCATAAGGATGCCTCTTCGAACTGCGTATTTCTTACCTTAATCTGATCCGTGAAAATAGTTTGGATGGTTTATTGGTTCATGGTCATTAGTAAAGTGTTGGTGTTCAAGGTACTAAAGGCTAATTGCTTGCCAAGTTGCCATTGCTGACATTGAACATCTCAAAATGTTTGCTCTCGCTGCTCAAACCTCAGCGTCCTACCGTCCACACCGTCCTCACGGCTATCCAGGTGTTGCAGAGTTAACGATCTTCATCATGGTTTTGATCAAATCAAATCAATTGAATTGAAGTCTTTTGTTTGTTGAAACCTGTTGCCTTATCTATTGAAATGAAGGCTGCTTTTTAAGTTCTTCCTTCTGCCACTCATATTTACTTGTATGTTTTTTGTACAAAAAATAGTTGTACTAGACAAAAATAATAATAAAAAGGGAAAAAAAATAATAATAACAATGAAGTGTTACAACTTAAATGAATCATTGATGCCAGCCTTAGTGGTCCTAAAATAAGTGGTGTAAAATGAGTTTTGTTCTTCAGTCTATCCGTCTGACTGAAGCAGAGGTTACATTAACTGAAAATTCTCTGTCAATGACTGAATATTTTGAGTTTGACAGAAGATTTTGAAGGCTGTCTTTCATTTTGAAGGATTGAAAATCAAGCCATCGTCATCTTTTGGACGTTTTATACACATTTTAACACACATAAAATATATTGCTCACAAATTATATTCAGATTTGCATCCTTTTATCCTGTAATCTGTGTTTTCTTAAATGTATAATACTAGGTATATAATGAGAAGTTAATTAATGAAGGATAAAATCAATCAATCAATCAAAACTGTATTTATAAAGCGCTTTTCATACAAAATACATAAAAATACCTTATGACAGATTTTTTACAACCCTGTCTGTCAAAATGACTGAGAAAAATGATCCCTAGCGAAACCACTGGACTGAAGAATCTTTGCCTACGATCTTCAGTCTATCGGTTCTTGAGGACTGATGCATGCTGAAGCAGGTCAGTCACCGCCGCACTGAAGACTGCAGACTTATAGTAGGCAGAAACTGGTAAAAACATAGTTAAACCAAATTGCCTTTGTGTCATCATCTTCATCACGCACTGAAGGTTTTCAGACATTTACACACAATCTCTCAGTGACCACAATTTTATATTACATTGTGTTAGGTCTGTAAGATAATCACTGTTGCTAATGGTTGTTAGCAAAAATGCTTGCTCGTATGGCTATTTTCAATGCTTTAAGATGTGGCTGTTTTGTGTACATACCCTGCGCTTAGTTATCCCCAGTGCTTAATTTGTAAATCCAGATTTTCAGGAACACTTGTGTACTGGGTGGATTTTATGGGGGAATAGCCCAAAATAATTGCATATTTAAAAGTTGTTGGAGTATTTTATTTCCCGGATCCAATAAAGCTCAAAATTCTGATTTCCCGGAATGCGATCCCCCAAAAGCCGGATCAAATTAAGCACCTGGTTATCCTCGTTGACTCTCTGACAGTAAAAAAAAAACACAAGTGAGTAAGGCAAGATAACTCAGCAGTTAGTAGCTTTGGGAGTTCAGTTCAGGTTCATTTTGGCATTGTTTACATTGAAGAATTTATCCAAAATAGCGATGGGTGGTGTTTGTGTCATGGGACTCATAAAAACAAACACTTGTGATGGAAGGCCTTTGAGCGCTGTGCATCTAATAAGTGGTTGTCGGCTGTAGCTTAATATCATATCAGAAAACTGGTCCTTGAACGTTGTGGAAGGAGCGTATAAACTCATCGCTGTGAAGTATTGTGATATGAGAAGTTCAGTAGGAAACTCATTTGGTCCACAACCAACAATAAATAAATAAAAAATGTACATGCTCCTTCTTTAATTTTGGCAAACAAAAAAGTCTTTAAGTCTGGGCTACAGAGTTTTTAATGTCTTGATGTTTCTTCTGTTCAGTGATCCATAACCTCATAACCTGTGCTAATTGTTGCTAACTTCCTCTTTTCCAGCCCTGCAGTGTTATTGTGAGCGATGCAGCACCAACTCCACCTGCACCACTGATGGGATCTGCTACGTGGCCATCCGGCGCTCGGGCAACAAGCTGATCACGGAGAGGAGCATGTGTGTGCACGACAGTGAGCTGTTCCCACGTGACCGGCCCTTCATCTGCGCCCAGTCCAACAAGCAGGAGACTGGCATCTTCCCCATCTGCTGCCTGACCGACTACTGCAACAAGAACCCTGACCCCACCAACTTCCCTGGTCAGTAAACCCCAGCAATAGCTAACTGCTCTCATGTTTATGGTTTGAAACTCAGACCTGTGCATTAAAGCACATTTAAGTGCTAAGTAATAAGGCAAACATGCACGTTCAGACGGCTACTAGATGGCTAGTGCAAGAAGAGCCGCTTAGTTGTACACAGCCCTCTGAATTTTTCCCACCCGGAGAAAACACTTTAGGCCCTAGAGCTGAGTGTGGCTCGGGCAACTGCCCAGAAAAAGCAATGGTCCGTGGCACAGGTGGTGACGAGCGAACTGCGTCTCTCCTTTGAGGGTTGTGCACTCCCCGTTTAACCCTGTGTGCTCCAGTACATGCTTGAACTTCACTTTTCTCAGTGTGGTTAAAGTGCATGCAAGATTGGGGATGTTTGGTGAAAATATCAGCCTTTATATTGCCATGACTGAAGAACTCTGTTATTTTCTCCTTAAAGTTGTAGCCACGGTGGTATTAACACCTCATCCCCCGCTCCTCTCAGTCCCCTCACGCGGCGCTTGGTCATAGGCAAAATACTGAAGTACCATGGCTTTTTTTTATATGTACTGTATACAACTTGCAGCAGGAGAATAGCAATCTACAAAAGCCACAGATAAACTGTGTGCACTGTTTATGAAAGGCTTAGGTGAGATGAACTTGTCCCATGAGGCAGCACTGAAACTCTGATTCTGAGCATGATGTAACTTTTCAAAGAAATTGGCAACGTTCAAACTTCCAAGTTGAGATTAAGAACATCAGTCGTTTAAGTCTAGACTCATATAACGTTATATGGTGAAATACGTGTCTATGCTGACAATAGAATCGGACTAATGGGTTTTCTTTCAATTTTGTTTGTTGCTATTGTGACAGAAAGTGGCAAAAATGGTTTTCCATCTAAAGCCCGGGTTACACAACACAATTTTTTCATCTTATGCAAGACATGGAGAATGTTGGACATGATGATAGTGTATAGATCCAAGGGTTTCGCCCATAGATACAGTATATTAAACAGGAGATGGACAGGGGCCAGTTCGCCCCATTTGTGGGAATACTCCCACATTGTGTTTCTAAAAAGACAGAAAGCTCCAGAGGGGCGGGCAGAATTGCAACAACCTCTGTAGTTCCCCAGAGCCTGTCAATCGAAGCTGGTTCAGCAAAGAAAATTATTATACAAAAATGAGTGTGGTTAAAAATATTATACACCCCTCAGTGTTGTCACGGAAAGACGAGCTATAGAAAAAATATATTCTTTGCAGCCAGGCTTTTAAGCTCTTTTTGACCCATGTAAAGTCCCCATATTCAAAAAGTACTTTCTGCAAGCAATGTCAGCACCCTGCCATGAGGACCAAAGAGAAGAGCCATCCTTGCCCATGGGTTTCACCTCAAGATTCCATTTGTTTCGCCTCAAGAGTCCTTTTACAACCATGGAAAATGATTAAAACAAAAAACAAACTTAAAATTTTAACTTCCGTAGAGTCCCTTTAAGCTTACGACATTTGTGCATCTTGTGTGTCCAGTTCCCACGGTGAAGACCCCGCCTCTCGGCCCCGTGGCCCTGGCAGCGGTGATCGCGGGGCCCGTGTGTGTGCTATGTCTGCTGCTGGTGGTGGCCTTCTATGTGTGCCACAGTCACAGGGTCGGGGCTGGAGGAGCGGGGGCCCACCATCACCACAGGGTCCCCAACGAGGAGGACCCCACCATGGACCACCCCTTCATCACCGTGGGCACCACTCTGAAAGACCTCATCTACGACATGACCACCTCCGGCTCAGGATCAGGTCAGTGCTGGTGCAACTCTGGGAACAGGGATAAACAGCTGTAAAACTAGTTATTAAAGGCCCTGTGCTCATTATTTTCAAGTAGTGGAATGGAATTTGTTTTTTCCTTCATCATATTGTAATCGCAGACATTTCTGAATGATGACATTAGACAACCTGCATCTTATTTTAAAGCCTTTCAATCAATTGTGAACTAGCAGCTAGTTGTTGTTGATGTTAGCATCATTATTGGTCATCTAGAACCAGAAAATAGAATAATAATAGTAATTATTCGGTAAAAGACTATTTCTTTTAAAGACACTAAAGTTTAGTGCTGTGTCAAGACCCAACCAGACATAAAAACTTGGGTAACACTTTAGAATACGACCTGGTAACTACTGGTAGCTACTAGGTTGACTGATTACTAGGTAATTGGGGGTGGGGGTTAGGGTTAATTACCTAAGAGGCACTGGTAATTATTGTTTCTAGTGATAGCATTTACTAGTAATTATTAGCGTAATTACCTTGTAGTTACCAGTAGTTACCGGGCCGTATTCTAAAGTGCTACCTAGTGCTATCTAAAAGATACTAAAATAAAAAAATGGCATTAAATTCCAACATTATGGCATTAAAAAGTATTAAAAAGGTCTTAAATTTTGTCTGTCAAACCTGGAACTTAATTTGAAAATGACCTCTTCACTGACTAATTTCACTTGACTTCATTTTGATTAATACTTTCTGTTTTGTTAAGTATTTTGTGTAGTAATTCTAATTACATCACTGCATACATCATACCTGACACTTTCCACACATATATTGCATCGAACTAAGTCATAAACAAAATGATCATATGCACGTTAATACTGTATTGTAGCTGTTTTTAACCTTATTTCCGTAAGACCAAAGGTTTGTTTACCTGCTTGACTAGTTTCGGCTAACTTCTGTAGCATTCATCAGAAGCGCCACTGACTGACGCCTCCTGCAGGAAGCCGAAACTAGTCAAGCAGCTAAACAAACCTCTCGTCTTACTGACAGAACGTTAAAAGCAAATACGAAGACGGTATGAACTTTTTCAAATGTATTATTGCTGTCATTCTTCCACAAAGAGTTTAGCTCTAGTAGGTGCGTTTATTTACAAAAAACAGATAAGTACCATTGAGCTTGAAATTCTTTTCAAAAAGACATTCGTAATTTTGAATAAATCCTTCAGCACATCCTTCAGCACATCCTTCAGCACATCCTTCACACATAAACACATTTTTTTTGTTTTTTTCCGTTGATTACGTTTTGAGTCTCCAACAAACCAGGCAAACCGGTTATAAAACATTTGCTGTATTGCTCCCCCATTCATTGCCCTGATACACAAAGATAAAGCCTCTATATAAAGACACTGCAGGTGAGTCAAATTTAATTGAGTGATATCAATATGAAACGTTTGCTATATAATAACAGAGAAAAAAAAACGTACTGGAGGTTTTTTGTCATTTTATGTTGTTTTCATATAAAAGTGAGGTATTTTATGCATAAAAATGGCCTATAATTGCCTATAATTTGGTGGCAAAAAACTATATAATGGATAGGAGGACCAGATTTTGTTGCTGTATTAGTTACAGAGATTGTTTAGAGGGGAATTTTGGATATTTTGTATAGTTTTTGAAATTAGCTAGTTAATAGTGAATACATCTGTGTGTTTGCCTTGCTTTTTGGAGTTCAAAACTTAATAAATTTAAATTTAATAAAGTTACAGGGACATGAGCTAAAAAGAGTGGACATGTTGCCACAATGTGCGAAAATGATCATTGAAGAACAATTTCCTTTCTATGGAGAAACATTGTGCAATAATGCTGCCCCTTATTGTAACCATTAGGTCAATTATTGGTTGGTTTTTGGAGACAAATTAACAGAAATAATTTGATTTAACATTCTCAGTGTCAGCCTTTAACATACTGACATAGAAAGAGGGATCTGAATTCTTCCGAAATCCAGTGCATGCAGGGCCATCCGCGAGTGCATCCTAGCCCCTGGTCTGTACTTAGCATTGGATTCCCGGTCAGTGTGTGAATATTCCACTCAGGGTTGGCACAAGCTGTTCCGGGCCCTGCCATAAATTAGCACCTCTCTGTGGAGCCTGGCGCCTTCAGCACGCTGCCAGCACACGCCGATTAGGCATCTCCTGTTGCAGCCAGCATATTGAAGACCGTGTGTGGGAGGAGCGGCTCATTCAGAGTCTCACATTTGTTTCGAATCCTCACCCGGACAGTCGGTGATATATCCTGCGTAAGAACAGGTGTGAACGTGAAATTGATTGAATTGAAAGGCTGTACGCATTAGAGGATCAGCACATGCACGCTTGGGAAAGCAAGTCACGTCATATTTTACATTATTTATTATAATCTCATTGTGTCATTGACCTGTAGGTTTTGTAAGGACACTATATAGTGGTGAAGAGTGAGGACACATTCCAAAAGTTGTTTGAGACTGAGACAGGCTATGTACTATGTAACAGTGGCGAGATGGTAGAGCGGGCTGTCTCATCACCGGAAGGGCGGGGGTTCGAATCGCTGCTCCTGCTCGTCGTTGCGTTCTTGGATGACTTGTGTCATATAAAAGCATTATACAAATTAGATTCCCTTTCCCTAAGCTCTAGGCCAGTGGTTGTCAAACCTTTCACACAAAGTACCCCCTGATTAAATATTTGACCTCTCATGTACTAACTACAAGGACTAATGTGGGTCTAAAAGGGTTTTAATAAAGAAGTAAATGTCATCTACTCTGCATGTAAACCATGTCTAAACCAGAAAAATACTTAACTTAAATGTGCAAAGTAAAGTATATGTAGTTAAAATCAATAAAGTCTAAAATTGTAGATGACCCTGAGCACCACCTGAAGGAGCCTCAAATGTTGACATTCATGTAGCAGGGCATTTTATATTTAGCTTTATTCAAAACAAGAAAATAAAATGAACCAAATCACATTTGAATCAATTATGATTTTTTTTTTGCTGTGGACCTTGCAATGATTTGGGTAAAAACAAATGTCAAATTATAAAGTGCTTTGAAGCCCACTGCCTATAAATGATTAACTATATTAATAAAGACTGTAATTATTTAGATAGAACAAAATTGTTTTCACATATAAAACCTTCTCCGCTGTAGTTCAGTTTGCTCCAAACACATTCTCAAATGCACATGATTGTGTCCTTGTCCCAGGCCTGCCACTGCTGGTTCAGAGGACCATCGCCCGAACCATCATCCTGCAGGAGAGCATCGGGAAGGGCCGCTTCGGAGAGGTGTGGAGGGGCAAGTGGCGCGGCGAGGAGGTGGCCGTCAAAATCTTCTCGTCCCGCGAGGAGCGCTCCTGGTTCAGAGAGGCTGAGATCTACCAGACCGTCATGCTGCGCCACGAGAACATCCTGGGCTTCATCGCTGCCGACAACAAGGGTGACCGCAATACTTCTGTTTAAAGGGTTTATTGTATTCTCTGCTTTAGGTTGAGGCCATCAGAGTTCAAGGGGAGTGGGGGAGGGGCTTAACATTTCATTGACATATTCAGTTACTTATCAGAAGTGACATTTTAAAGTCAGTTGGATGTTGGACTGGACATGTGTTCAAACCTTTTCATTCTGGTCAGTACTCGAGCTGCAGCATTTTGTTTTAGTTCTAACTTTTTAATATTCTTTTGGCTGAGGCCTGTCATAAGACTATTACAATAGTCAAGTCTACTTGACATGAACGCATAAAGACTTTTATTCTGGGTATATTTTTGAGCTGAAAATGTGAATGTGAAAAGACCCACTTTACTTTCCATTACAGCGGCAGTAGGTTTTCATTGCATTGCCATGGAGATGGCTCCATCAGCAGAGAAAACCTACCAGAAACCCTAAAAAAATGATCCTGGCGCGTCATAGAGGCCGCTGTAATGACAAGTAAAGGTGCCATCTAACCACCCATACAGCCACTGGGTCTCTAAAAGGCCAAAGACACAGTAATGTATCAAGTTTTTTTTCTGCATAGTAAGTTCCACTGTGCACCTTCAAGTTTTGTGTAGAAATTCAAAACTTAAGTCAGCAAAGCTGACTTCATTTAGACCATATGATAGATTATTGTAAGAATACTAATCTTCTCTCTAATGATGGTAGGCTGATGTTTCCTGTTTAACCCCGCACCTGTGCTCTAGCAGTGAGCAACCCATGTCTGGTCCCTTCTGTCGTGTTTATGGGAGAAATGTGCAATTCTTAGATCGGACATAAACGTCATCAGTTGCAAAGACTTTTTTCGAGAGCCCAATCCCTTACAGAAATAATGTTTCCTCATTTATTGGATTGTCTTATCTTATTTTAAGGTGAGACAAGGCAGGTGAAATCATTGTTATTTTATGTGGTGTTGTTTTTTCACCTTAACTTCTCCAAGTAGAAAAAAGACCAAACTAACCTTTGCGCAAACTTTGAAGTGCCCTTTCTGCGAAAGGCATTTTGAATTTCCTCTTGCAACGAAAATCACTTAGTAGCACAGACAGACACCAAATTCCCAGTCTTGTACTGAAGGCTTGTTCAGAGGTATTTTTCAATATTTATATTCCTGTATATTCCAAGCCTTAATAATTGAGTTTAGAGCCTCAAAGCACAAGGTGAAATTTGAATTTTTGCAGATTTATACTAATAATAATAACTAGGCTATCAAAAAAGTAGTTATCCAAAATCCCCTGTGAACAAATCTTTCTAATATATCAATAAAATTAAACCATACATTTAAATCTGGCTTTACCCATTATTTAGATTTGGCCCATTTACATAATACAATATACATAAAAAGTTTAAAATTGATTATCACTCAATTAAATGTTTTTACCGATTCACCTGCATTGTCTCGCCTCAACTGCAAAAATATATATATTTTTTAACTTGGCAATTCAAAAATACTCATTAATGTGGAAGCCTGTTTCCACCATGTTAAGATAAAGGAGAACAGTAAGTTGAAATTCTGAGTTTAAAACATGAAATTCAGAATTTTAAACTTTTTTCCTTTTTTTTTAGCATTATCAAGACATCATTTTTGGCAGTGAATTGTCCGTTCGGTTAAAGTGTATATCAAGCACTTCTTAATTCCAATACTGGCAAAAATCCCCTCCCAAAAAAAAAAAAACCCCTGACTCCCATAGATCCTTGCTAAACTTTATGGGCTCCACAAATAGTGAGTTGAATGAGCAGTCTGTAAATTGGCGCTGAGAAGTGAAGTGGGAGAGAGGCTAATTTACTCGTCTGACACGTAATGGAGCAGTCGCGGGGTGTTTGAGTTTGAGCACCGCAGACACTGTGTGGGCAGCAAACATGTCCGCCCCGTCTGCCCGTGCGCGCTCTACGCCCGTCGCCATGACAACGCCGGCTCGCTCCCCGTCCCCGCGATCTACTGTTAATGGACTAAAACACATTGTTCGGGATTCAGACGGCTTGGTGACATTTAAGAGCTTAGTGGGGAATTTAAACAGTCGCCGCAAGCCACATTAAAGGTGTTATGATTTATTTGGGCTTATTTAAAAATACTTTTGCATGCCTTAGCCTTGTTTTTCATGTTTAATAACTTTAATAATTCATATTCATAGAGGACAACAACAACAAAAATCTGTGCTATTTTGTAAGCATACGAAACGGCGGGACTCGTATTCTGTTGGCAATAATGGTGAAAAATAAGGCTCAAAACGAAGAACACGGAAATTTGAGCTCTGAAATGTCCAAAATGTATTGTTTATTATTTTCTAACATAATGGTGACAGAACTTGCTCAAATGACCCTGATAAGTAATGTATTTCAGCTGAAGTTATATCTGGGGTTTTCTTTTCGTTCTGGACTATTTTCCTGGCACTTCTTGCTGACCATGTAAACGCTTGATCAGGGTCATTCGAGTAGTTTCTTTTGTCGTTTTGTCGTGATTGGAATAGAGTAAACACATTTTTCTGACAGTAAATGGCTTCACACAACCACTAACCATGAGCGGAAAATATGTTTTTGTGTTATATCATTCATATTCTCTGAAAAATGCCGCCATCTTCTTGCCTGAAGTGGAATTACCACAATACAATACAATACAATGCTATGCCATCACTACAACAATCAGTAATACAGTATCACTACTCACTCAGGAGGAGGTAACTAAAGACGGCCCCAGAGA
>OMNZ01091966.1:0-12388 GCA_900303255.1 Lesueurigobius sanzi
TAAAGCTTTAAAATACGCACAGCGCGTTTCGGCCTGTCAGGGCCTTCCTCACGGTGCAAACAAGGGGAGCGCTCCATCCGTACAACAATGCACAAAAAAAAGCACAGAAAATATTACTTCTTTTACAATCCAACCAATCTACACATTTACAATACAAGCCATAGAAATGAGCCATTAAAAATGATGGCAAAGAGACAAATATTATATGCACAACACTCCAAGTTACATGTAGAGCAAGAGCAAGAGTAAGAGTCCTTTTTCTCTAACTTGCTACAATTATTCGAAGAAACGTTGGACTCTTTGGACTAAGCTCGAAACGTCCTACACTGCAACTACAGAGTACAGATGGAGACTGAAGAATCTTTGCCCACGATGGACAACTCCTGTACGACTGAGAACCTACACAGACTATTTGAAGAAACGTTTCATCAGTGCAATAATCACACTCCTCTTTGTAAAGATTAGGTCATTTATTTTGTTTCCCGGTGAAAGTTTATATATTAAGAAAACACACTGGCCCAAAAGCTGAGAATAAAAAAAAAATGAAAGTAGTTTTCCCCTTAAATCGTGACGACATACTCAAATAGGTCGATAGCGTTAATCCACAGTTTGTATGTTTTGTGTTTTCAGGTTGTTCTGTTGCACGACCTGTCCTCAGAATGTCCGCTAACTGTCCTGGCAACGTGGTAAGTGGAAAACACATCCAGCTCGAGCCACAAGGACAAGTACACATTAGGCTTATTTCCTTGGCAGACTGGCTTGGTTCATAATTAATGAGTCAAGAGGACAGAAATACTGAGAGGTAAAATGGTTGGGTCCTTTTTGAGGACAAATATAAGCTGTTAAAAAAAAAAGTTGTTCAGAACGTCACACTCTACTTTCTATCTCTACTCTCTAATCGATTTGGAACGATATTGGTATGCAGTAATTTATATCCTTGTTCCTGTTTCGGCGTTTCATGTTTGTTTTAGTCTTGGGTTAGGACCTTGATGATGCCACAATGTTCTGAAGAGCCTATAGATGAAAACTGAGCTAACAAAGCTAACAAAGAAATGCAGATTTTATTTACTTTTTTGCTTAATTAATATCTGTCATAACTGGGACAATCCACATGAAACAACGACGGTCTCTAAATGCCTTCTCTGTCAGCACTATTAAACTAAAGTCCAATTATTTTATCATAAATGTGTCCAAAAGTAAATAAGATTAATACTGTAGGCTTTTGAATCCAGTCACTACCAAATAATCGTCAGACACAACATTTGTCATGTTTATTTTTTTTACATCTCCCATAGGCAGGATCTGATATCACCAAGTAATTAAGGGTCCAGGGCCAATGTCAAAGTTCTTTTCCCAGGACCAATGTTACAGCAGCCAATCAGGGCTGAAAACTTCAGATGTCATGACAAAAATGAAGTTTAGGGACAGGGAACAGTCTGCTGTAATTTGATAGATCTGTGAGTTGGTTTGTCTGAAAATATACCTAACCCTAGCCCTCATCCTAACCTTAAAGATTTACTTGTTCCTAAACTTTTTTTTTCAATCTGAAAATGCATGGATTGTGCCAAGAAGGGCATTCCTCCAAAAGTTGCTATAACGTATGCTCTAATGACTGCTGCTACTCCAAATGTTTGTCATGACATGTTCACAAGTTTTCAAAGCAGACCGTCCTTCCCGAGCCGACTATCTAGCACAACTGACCCCTGATCGGGCAAACGACTTTGACATTGACCCTGGACTCTTAATTACTTGGAGATATCAGATCCTGCCTCCCATAGACTTATATTGGCCCCTGACCTCCATCTGATGTAATGAACCCACATTGTTGAACCCATGAATACACATGACTTAGAGGGAAATATACACTGCAAAAACTCATATCTTAGTAAGTTAGGTCATCTAGAAATTAGCTAAATTTTCTTGAAATAAGTCCATTTGTCCTTGGTTTGAGAAACTAATTTCAAGATACTTGTCCATGGGGCAAGATTTTTACACTTGAATTAGGAAAAACACCAATAACAATCATATTTCAAGTTATTTTTGTTCAATTTTGAGTGTGTTGAGGCTGTTTTAATTTTAGTGTAAAAATCTTGCCTCATGGACAAGCATCTTGAAATTAGTTTCTCAAACCAAGGACAAATGTCAAATGTTTTCATTGTAAAGAAGCAAATAAACATCAAAAATAGTAACTACAGCTAATTATTGACATTTTACCAACTGTTTATATCTGTAACAATAAATAATTGAAAAGTTATTGAGGTTTCGATTTAAAATAGTCTAGGCGGAATCCCATAGTAATAAATAGGGCACAATTTGGCACTTTTTGGCCAAAAAAATTCTAATTTGTAATTGAAAATTTTGGATCCTATTTATACATTTGGTCATAAAATACAGTTTTTCTAAGAAAAAAAAATACACTTTTTAAAAAATAGATTAAAATAAACAAGGATTGTCTCTAAAAGTGGCAAGTGGTCAGTTCTAGATTACTTAACTTACAAAGATATGACTTTTTGCAGTGTACCCAGCACATGTACCCAGCACATGCTAAAGTCATTACCTGATGTACAGTTAAACATTTTTTTACTCACGCAGCATTCTCTCATATATGAGTCTGCCCCAGTACACTTATACACACATTTTCAAAGGCAAAATTAGAATTAGGGGCATGCCCATAAATTGCTATATGCTATTTTCTAGCTTGCACTAGCTATTTGGCACTTGTCTTGGTAAATAGGCCCCTTAGATCTTTTGGGTGTTGTAACAACCTTTCTGTTTGGTTGAGGGTATAGCAAATAATACATAAAGCTGCAGTAGCGATTTGAGAGTTGAATGAAACTAGAATCTAGTGACGTACTTGACAGATGTATAAACCAGCATCACCCTCTACTACAGCATCACCCTCTACCACAGCATCATGCAGTGAGGGGTTGTGATTGCACTTCATAGGCGTAACACGTTGACGCGCAGTTTATGGTGAGAATTCTCATTATCAGCTCCCTTAAGCATATGGGATATTAAAAGACAGGGTGAACAAAGGTGTCTGTGCGGTTCATGGCATTTGAGGCAATCCGATGTAACAACGATGGAAAATAATAAATATTCTTATATCCGTTGTTACAGTTTTGTCTGAAAATGACTCTTTAGAAGCAGTAGCAATATTAAATAGTCCTATGAAAAGAACAATATATTATATTGTATAAGCAGCAGTAGTTGTAACATTGTTTGCTGTAGAGAGAGTATTAGAGTATAGCTGTAAGTTATACTTGTTTCTCCCAATGTAGTCAATCTTCTGCAGAGTACATTAATGAATCATATCTTAAGTTTATTAAAGCACATATACAAGCAAAAATATGACACATTCTCCATGTGTGGCTTCTTATACAGAGGGTGTTAAGCTGCTGTGGTCGTCAGGAGATTGATGCTGTTGTGATGGTGTGAGACTCAGGCCATTTGCGTGTGGTTCAGGCCCAGTCTGTGGAGCGACTGTTGAGTGAAGCAGTATTCTACTAGTTTCCAATACAAAGGCCTTAGATTTCTGAGCCAATCACAGAGCCTTGCCTTTTTTATCAGCTTCAGATCACAAGCCCATGTATGTTTGGCTAAATCAGCAATCTGTCACCTCTTGGTTTTCAATGGTGTGCACTCCAATGTTTTACACACGACATGGCGTGTACAATATCAAGATCCAAAACAAAATACAACAGTGTAGCACTCACGCAATGAGCTTTAGTGAGCCGTGTACCTTGTGCTTTTTTTTGTTTTCGTTTCAGCTTGTTTTTCAGCACTATAGGCCCAGAGGAAGCCATCTTGGATGTTGGCAGAACTTTAGTGTGGGAATAATACTGCTCCTTTTGACAGCAAATTCTTCAGTAAATAATGTTCCTGCCTCAAGGACTTTATATTTACTCTATATTTATTATACTATTATAGTAAATGGTATATAATCTATATTATTATAGTATATACAGTATCAGGCATACTTTTAATATACTATGATTATTTTGAACTATAACAGTACATTTCTTACATGACAAAGTAGTATTTTATTGTTCTATGAGGATCTTCTTGAGCTAACCAGCTGAATTATTAAAAAAAAATCTTACTTTTTATGGCTGGTATGGGATTGTGAGGCATAACTTACATCAATAAAGTTATGGTGGCAAAAGAGGCACATTGAAATTTAAACTAATGGAAACAGGATAAACATCAGATTCACTCTGTTTACATTTTGTGTCAACTATGATTGTCAGTCTATGTTAAAGCAGTTTAACAGGGATCTCCAACCAGTAGCTCAGGAGATACTGGAGGCTCGCCATCCCTTTCCAAGTAGCTCACCAAAGGCTTTCTACATTTCTACGTATGCTGTATGAGTCAGATTTTACATGCATTTTTGTTGTTCTGATCAAAACATCTCCAAACATTAGGTGAATATAGCAAAGTATGAACCAGAAACTACTGTCATTTTCTTTTGTTGTGTTGAATGTTCATCTTGTCAGTCCTGGAGGCCTATAGTTACACATGTTTCTTTCAAATATTAGCTGCCATTTTTGTAACACCAAAGTAGCTCACATGGTAAAAAAAAAAAAGGTTGGAGACCCCTGCCCTAGAAGCATTGTCTGATGTAAAAAATTGATTATTGCTTTGGTTTATCAATACATTTCAAGATGAGCTTCTGAGTGAATATATACTGCTTTACTCTTGCTATAGTGAAGCAGTTGCAGCCCTTGTATGAGTTGATTACAGCTTTTCAAAATTAGACATTGTAAGGAGACTGACTGAAAGTTTCTTTTGCAATGGCTTCTTTTCAAACTCTGTCATGATTGGATCTTTTGATGCAGGTCACTGTGTGTGTCAGAGGTGACACAGAAGAGAGAAAAGGCATTGAAAAACAAAACAACAAAAACAAAATTGACCTCTACGCTAGAGCTGGACATTTCCAAACCAGTATTAAAGCTAATGGTCAGTACCAAGCGTGCCTTATGTCAATGGAGCTGATAAATGTGACTACCACCGAGTGATCTTATAAATGCTTAACCTTCAAACACGTCAGTGAGGCAGTGCCCTTTGCCGCTGCGCTGTTTACGTAACACTAATGGCTTCACGCTGGGAAAACAGCCAAGGTGGGAGGTAAGAGAGAGAAGGTGCATAGAAGATCTGTGATGTATTCACACGTCCCAGAGGAGCAATAAGACTAATGTTACATAAAGTCTGCACATGGCCAACGTTGATGTACTGTAGGTATGACTATACACCGCAAATCATCATCAAGACGTTTTTGTGTGACAACAAATTGTCTTGAAGATCAGAAACATCTGATCTGCATCCCATTGCATCTGGTGTAAAAGTACTATTTATTTATTTATGTTTATTTGAACAGGGACAGGTGCTTCATGAGCTCATGTTACACACCACAACATTTTAACCAAGGCTAATTCTCAATGTCAGTCCCTGGTTGGGCCTTTACAGTAAAAAACAAAGCAAAACAACATCATAAAGTTAAAACAGACAATATAATAACATTGCAAAATAGACACAATCCCTTTGCCTGGTGGCACTTGGGCCTAACACAGCAGGGGGTCAGTGATGTTCACACGTCTGACCTCTGATTAAAAAGTCTTTAGTGGGTAGACTGTTCCAAGAGCATTTGATAAAAAGAACATCATGTTCCCAGTCAAACAGTATTTTAGTAGTAACAGAGTGATGGTCTGGGTCCACTTTGCTGCTTCTGGACTTGGACGACCTGCTGTCATTGATGGAGCAATGAATTCTGCTATTTACAGAAAATCCTGAAGGTGAACATCCAACCATCAGTGTGAGAGCTCAAGTTCAATGCTCTCTAATATGGCTGCAGAAAGAATTCTGCAAAGAGTGGGCCAAAATTCTTCCCAGTGATGTGATAAACCCATTGCCATCACAAATGTTGAATTTCAGTTATAGCTGCAAATGGCACAACCAGTTATTAAGATCAGGGGCATTTACCTTTTCACAGAGGGTCTGATTTGGAATGGTCTCTCCCATAATAAATGTAATAATCATGTGGAAACTGCATTTTGTATTTTCTGGGGTTGCCTTGATGTGATTTAAAAACTGGCTTGATGATCAGAAACATTTAAGTGTGGTAAATACAAAAAATATATACTAATTCAAGAAGGGGGCAAATACTTTTTCACAGCACTGTATTTAGGTCGTTGAACTGGTAGAAGCTAAACAATTTATCCTTGAGTTTGACGAGTAATAGTACTCGTACCGCCTGGGAATACCCATGCTGCTCGCGCTCGAATCTTTTCGAACTGCTACACAGCCTGGAAACCATGGCCCGGATTTGGGGACCAATCACAGCACGGGGAGGGACGGCAAGACGATGACGCGTACTAAAGGACAGACTGGTTTAGCTGAGGCTCATAGGTCATCGGGTACAATTGATACGATACGTGCAGATGCATATGATAGACATTCCTAGCACCCAATAAGCTACGGACAATCGTAAACCACACCTCTACTACGAGAAAATGAATGGGTGATTCCCAGACTAAATATTCACTTGTAATATTTAGTCTGGTGCTAGCCAGACTAACTCGTACCAGCATTACCAGTAATAACAAGAAAAAAAAAAAATGAACTCACAATTTGAATGGCAGCTAGCAAATGAAGCTGATAGCTGAAATGTGTTGGATAAAATAAATCAGTTGGGATTCATAAAACTTGCTAACCATGTTTGCATCTCCATTAACATGATCTGAATGGTAAGTCAATTACTTATCTAATCACAATACTTGTTTGAAACATTGCAATTTGTATTTTGACATCTTTAGTAGTAGCAGTCATTAGAGTATACGTTGTAGGAACTTTTTTCCTTTGTTGTGCTGCAAACTGTGCCTTGATCAATGCCCTTCTTGACACAATCCATGCGTTTTCAGATTGAAATCAGCTCTAATAAGGCCTGGGACCCCCTGTACTCACCTCCACTGACAGACTTCATTTAAAAAGCGACGATGCTCTCCTTGTCCCACTCATGCTCTTAAGCAAGTTTTGTAACCATGTCAATGTCTTTGCTCTTGAGGGTAATCATCCTGAACCAGTCCCCGTCAGACAGCAGTGTGGCTGGGCCTTGTGTGGCTGGGCCTTGTGCGTCAGGCCACAATGCACAGAGCATCATGGTTTAGCGCACCATGATTAATTCGTCTGGGATCACACTCATCACTACCTCTGCCCCACTCGATGCGTCAGTGTGCTGGGGAAGGCAGGTGAGAAATGATGGCATCTTATTCCAGCAGGAGCACTGTATCTAAAGTGTTCGAATGAAGTCTAATTATTAGGGACTTAAAGACCCACAAGCGTGTCGTCCTACGCTTCAACTACAGAGTACAGATGAAGACTGAAGAAGCTTTGCCTCCTGTACGACTGAGAACCTACACAGATGGACTTAACAATGTTTTGAAGGTTTGTTCAGAGGGATTTTTCAACATTTTATTCCTAACCTGGTTTATCTAGTTTTGAACGCCAAAAATCAGGCAACATTTTTCAGATTTATTCACTAATACCAAATTTATTCAATAACTAAACAAAAAATCCAACTTCTGCTCTGAATTAATCTTAAAAAAACAAAAAAAAACCTAATCTATCAACAAAATAAAACCATACATTTACTGTAAGCCTGGCTCAATCCATTATTTAGAATTTGCCGCCAAAAGTATAGCCAATTTTGGCCATTTTTATGTATAAAATGCCTTATTTTATATGAAAACATAAAATATGCATTACATTTTCCCCTCATATTCATGTCAGTAATAAACAGCAGAAGTTTCAAATTGATATCACTCAATTCATTATTTTTCCCTATTCAGCTGCCATGTGTCACCTCAACCATCTGTATACAGCAGGGGTAGGCAACGTCAGGCCCGGGGGCAAAATCCGGCCCTCTATAATGGATCTTTTGGCCCTCCAAGATCATTTTGAGAAACATTCTTACACATACACTGGAAAAAAATATATAATTCTCAGATGAGGAAATGGCTTTTAAGTGTTTGAATTGAAAAGATTTGTGGATTTAGACTATTTTTTGACAATGATAGTATTTTTTTTGGACATGGACATTTTTGTCTCAATTAGTTTATTTAGTTATGCAAGACTGTCCAAACCCCCTCAAAATCAACACAAATCCTCTAAATTCAGTGGTTAGTGCTTGTGCTTTGCAGCTAGATGGTCCGGGGTTCGATGTCTGAGTGAGCTTCCTCCGGGTGCTCTGGTTTCCCCCATCAACCCAAAACATGCATGTTAGCTTAACCTCTTATACCCTACAGGACCCAAATTTGGCACGCTGGGGTTTAAGGGGTTAACCTCTTATACCCTACAGGACCCAAATTTGGCACGCTGGGGTTTAAGGGGTTAAATCCTCCTGCCAGGTGACTCTGACCATAAGCCTGGCTCAAAATCTGGAGATGGGTCCCCGGGCTGCTCACTGCTCCTGACGGATTGCCCCAGTGGCATCGAAGGATGGGTCAAATGCAGAGACGAATTTCTCCATTGTGAGAACAATAAAGAACAATCTTAATCTTCATTTTCAAGTCATTCTTTACACACGGAAAACACCTAAAATGTTTCTCCTCAAAAAGTATATGACGCACAACACTAACATTTGTAGAAAGTATTCCTCTACTTTGGGTCAGGATTTGGAGGCTTGGCCCCTCACCAGGACAACCTGCCTTAAAAATCATTATTATGTATTGAACTCGAACATTAGTATGGCTACAGCATGGTGCATTGTATAGCAGTAAATCCGATCCACACAGAGGCCCATTCCCTCCAATACCTGTGTGTTTTTGTTTACATCCGGCATGTGTAACTGGGGCTTGTTGAGTCGCAGCACGAGGCCAATACTGCACACCGCTGAGACAGGCCGGCTCGCACGGACACATCGGACATTCCCACTGTTTTTCTAATGGACCCATTTAGCACGTTCTCTACCTGTAATAGCTAAGGTTGTATGCAGAGGCTGCTTTGTTTTAATGAAACAAGTTACAAGGCGGCCCCATGAATTTGCACAGTGGGTTTGTACACAGTATGTTCGTGCGAGAATGGAAGTAATATGTCTAACAGTTTGATTGAATATCTCAATTAGCATTTTCCCACATTATCGTGAAGTAAGGTATGCTTTATTTACATTTACAGTATTCGGTGCATTTGACCCAACTATACGTGATTTATACCTGACTTTCTGTGTGTGTGTGTGTGTGTGTGTGTGGGTGTGGGTGGGTTGCCTGTGGGCGGGGCTGGATGAGTGGATGGGCGTGCCTCTTTGCGTGTTTGGACAGATATTCGTGGGGGCCGGGGGTTGAATGGGGGAAGGGGATTGGTTCTGTGTTGTAGTCTCTTTGTGTTTTTTTTGTGTTTTTTCTTTATAAGCAAAGATTGATTGATTTAATCTAAGTGAAAGTGGACATGCTGTATGTCTTTTGAAAGCTCTTAATCTGTAGAACTCAGTCATTCAGTTCAGTCAGTCAGCATTATGCTAAAGCTACTGTCAACCAATGAAGGCTGGGACAGAAGCTATGACTTTAAATAGGCTATGGCCCTTAGTGAAGATCTCTGTGTTTGTATTAGGGCAGGGGGATATGACCTAAAATCACAATATAAGAAAGAAATATCACGATAACGATGTTGACAATAATTGACAACGTATAAAATATTTCAAAAATCCCAGCTTTACGCCTATTGGTAATTTTTTCTTCTTTTTTCCTTTCTGTTAATTTCCTTGCTCATTTGATCGACTCAAGCAACACAACATCCTTCAGTTCATTTCACATTTTAAGCAGCTGCCCCTAAAGCATCAACAGTGTTCATGCTGCTCTGAGTGGAGCTGAGCGCAGCATTAGTTGTGATGCTCGTCTGCCGCTGGTCCTGACTTCAGTCAATATCAGCTGGGTGCACATGCTAATTATAGCACATCCACAACGGTATTATGACGATATCCAAAAGTTACACCCCAATAGCAATATACGATACGATATGGCCCAGCCCTAGTTTGTATTTTAGTTTTTGAAATAACAACATATTTGCAATGCATTAATGATCAGATCACTTTATGTTGGAAGTTGTTTATATTAATGTAACAAAAAACATCTTTTGTCATAATGTTAGTCAAAGTAATATTTTATTTTGCTAAATTAAAAGAGACTAAAATAGGAGGAGCATCATTTTTCACCCAGTTTAACCTCAGGAGTCTAGGCTAAACATCAGTAGACTATTTGCATAATCTTCATGTTGTTGTTCATGAATAGATGCTGTGGATAAGTTGGCTTTAATATGAATAGTTCACATGCGTGGCAAAGCAACACAGAATGCTCTTTTTTCTCTTGCAATCTGTCTCAGATTATGGAAAGTTAAATTCTATGTATTAGGCTACAAAGTGCGTAACGCTGTGTGGAAAATGCAGCGTTGACCATGGAGCCTAGATAAGCCCAGAAGGACGTCTCTATGTGTTTGTTCTTGTGGCTCTTTCAAGGTGTAATGTCCAAGGTCTAAACTGATCACAAGACAGCCCACCGTTCAAAAGCTAGTGATAGAGATTTTGATTTTGATGCACTTTAAGTCTTGAACATTTCGCCTCTCACTCAAGACGCTTTGTCATCAGGATTACGAGGACTAAAACTACAGAACTTTTGTTGACGAAAAGGTCTTGAAGACTTCATACATATATTGCCAGGATTTCAAATTGTGTGGAAACGAGAATCAGAGAAACCACATGGTTTTACAATTTCACATTTTTCAGCAAGAAAAGAAATGGTGCCATAATTAACAGTCTTTGGGGGTCATTTACCAAGTGTTTGCTCATATGTGAAAACAAGTAGTAAAAAGTGTGCAGAAGCTGATCTAATTTTGCACGTTTTTACTCACTCTGCATTCTCTCCTTAACATACTGTACTGTGTCTGATTTGGGGTCTTAATACTGTAATACACGCAGTTTCAAATGGTAAAGTTGCAACACAGCCACAAATAGCTACCGTATATGCTATTGTCCAGCTTCACTTGCTATTTAGCACCCGTCTTGCAGGAAGCCAAAAACGTTGCTTTATGTAACAGCCTCAGTAAACAACACTCAATCTATTCCAGGTAGGTTTTTGACAAGAGAACAATGTTGTAAGCTCAAAGCTAAAATAAAGTTCATTTTGCATGATGCCCCCTTTAATGGTGCTATAGTGCAGTGGTTCCCAACCTTTTTGTCTTGCGTACCCCTTGGGCCTTTCATTTTTACTCCAAGTACCCCCTGCCTCGATGGTTTTAATGATAAGTGAATGACTAAAACTCCTATTTATCAGTTAAAAGGCTACTAAATACTCTCAAACTCTCACTCTTTACAGTTAAATGTTTTAGCTTTTCTTTGAACATAATAATCAAAAATACAATTTGATCTTAATTTGTGTCTGAAATCATTCAAGTACCCCCTTCTAAGCTCTCGCATACCCCCAAGGGTCCCTGTACCCCTGGTTGGGAAACACTGCTATAGAGGTTCATAGTTCATCTTGCAGAGGGTCAGGCAGGGCAGACAATAACTGTGTCTACCAGGAAATCATACTCTCCTGTTCAGTACAAAATGATGGACCATTCCGATATTGTGGTGAGAAGCTGCACTACTCTGAGATAAATGTGTATAATTGCTGCTTCGAGAACATTACTGACTTACTGACTAAAATGGCCTCTGAGGTGAACAGGGCCTGAGAGGTGAACAGGTGCAAGAGAACAAAACCCATTTATTCAGCTGTGAACCCATATGTTTTAATGCAAATCCGAAACCCCCGTGCACTCGCCTCTCTGACCTGAACTTAAAGGCCATTAGGTGGTTGTTCGGCGTGCGTCATGGCAGCTGCTAAGGTAATGCCTGTTTTCACCTGTTTATGGATAAAGATAGAGATCAACAAGGCTGTTAAGAAAACAACCCAGTGCTCTGGATGTTTCTTTGACCTCAGGACACCTACAGATGGAAGCCTCCTGTACAGTGTGTCCAGGTGTGTGTCCATGGATGTCCTGGAGCATTTAAACTGTTAGTCGGGGATAGGGCTGGGTACCGTTCATGTTTTTTCGATACTAGTGCTTTAACGATACTCGGTTTACGATACCGATACCTGAACGATACCTTTTTCGATACCTATACTAAATTATTTCATTTCATCTACACAAAAAAGTAAATATCTAGAAGTTTAAATGACCCAAATTCATCTTGTTTATCTAAATTTGAGCTGTTTTGAGTTAAGATTTAGTGGCTCATTTGACCTAATTCTAACCACTTGTTTTGACTTGCTTCAATAGATTTCTACTTATTTCCTTTTTTATTTAAATTAATTTACCAATGGGGTAAGAAAATTGGTCTTTTGGCAGTTTTATTTCCATAATT
>OMNZ01091968.1:0-14763 GCA_900303255.1 Lesueurigobius sanzi
TCCAGCTCGTTCCCCTCAGACACACGGGCCACAATGGCTGAGTCGTCAGAGAACTTCTGGAGATGACAGCTGTCCGTGTTGTAGGTGAAGTCCGAGGTGTAGATGGTGAATAGAAAAGGTGAGAGTACGGTCCCCTGGGGCGCCCCAGTGCTGCAGATGACCACCTCAGACTCACAGCTGCGCAGCCGCACATACTGGTGTCGGTCTGTGAGGTAGTCGATGGTCCAGGCAGCGAGGTGTTCGTCCACTCCCACGTCCTCCAGCTTCCCCCACAGCAGCGCCGGCCTGATGGTGTTGAAGGCGCTGGAGAAGTCAAAGAACATGATTCTCACAGCGCTCCCGGCGGTCTCCAGGTGGGTGAGGGCCCACTGCAGCAGGTAGATGACAGCGTCCTCTACTAATGATGACTTGGTTTGTCCAAAAAGTGTGTTCATCATCTGACAGTGCAAGCTTGTTTTCATCATTACCACTACTGCCTACAGAGGGCGCCACGAGTCTGATACGAAACACAAAACAGCCCGGTCTCACACTCATTTCTGTCATTTCCTCAAAGAGACATTATTAAAATTATTCAAATGTAAAATGTAAATGCTGAGGTGCACAAAATAATGTTTTTTATCCCCAATGTTGCATAGTTTTAGAAAAAGTAAGCACAGCAACACTGCCCAAATTCTGATTTATTTTCATTTCCAGAACTTTGGCTTGGATTGTCCCAGAAAATCAGCTATTTTTGCAAAGAAATATGCAGCTTTATCGATTCATCAAACTTTATTTGTCATTTTCTGGGATATTTTTTATCAATGAACACACCCATAATGACATATTTGCTCGTAATTCATTCTTTTTCTTGGGTGAAATGTTACGCAGAATGGCTTTAGACATTGATATAAAGAAAGTTCCATTGTTACATTGTCTAAAAACCCAGCGGACACGCCATTATTATATCCTTATGCTGCTCTTTTAACCATTCCACTATGGTCTATGGTCTATAATAGATTCTCATTGGCTTTGCAAGTTCAATGGTGTTAATAATGGGATAATAGTGGGGGAAAGTAGGCCAGCACATTGGTTGAACAGGAGCAGGACAGTCCCTGAGGGCGAGGGGCTGATCACTGACATAATTATTAGCGCCTAGAATCATGGCACATTGGATCACTCATTTGGGAAAAAAGGGAATCCTCCTTGAGCTGCGCCACTGGAAGAAATGATGACTTGGTTTGTCCATATAAAAATGTATACAGCACGTTCGCTGATCCATGAAAGGTTTTGGTCAAATCTGGTCAAGTTGGACTGAAATTTGATAGTTTCTTAGGCTCAAAATGTCTCTCAATGTTATTTTTCATTTAAACACAATTGAGCCATTTTGACTGCATTTTTGTATCTTTACCAGCTAATCTTACTGCCATATAACATATTTTGTAATGCGTACATGGTAGAAAGTATTATTTTTTCTTCTTTTAATAAGAAATCTTGTAGTAATCAATAAAGACAACTGGACTGATATGTAGAAAAACATGATGAAGAGAGTGAAACTTTGATGTCTTTCTAAATGCCAGTTGCTTGGATTTTCAGTTTTGAAGTTCCTGGGTTTATACAAAAACTCTAAATTAAACCTGTGCATGTGCCATTTTGTAACAGAGAGAGATAAGAAGAACTTTCAATTTTCAAAATGAAATGGGTCGTTTTCACAGTTGGAGGTCAGGGGCCAATACAACGCTGTGGGAGAGAAACAGTTTTTGACAGAGATTTCCAAAAAGAAAATGTCCAAATCGTCTGTGTAGGTTCTCAGTCGTACAGGAGTTGTCCATCGTATAGGCAAAGATTCTTCAGTCTTCATCTGTACTCACCTGTGTACTGAGCCTCATACTGAGTTGAAGTAAAGGACGTTTTGATCTTAGTCCAAAGATCGTCATCAGCTTAATAATGACTTGAGCACTTGGGTCTCTTAAGAGTAAACCAGAAGGAGGAGTTCCTTCCTCCAACCTCTAAGTCCCTCCTCTCTTGGTACTAAAGGTAGGAAAACATCTTAGCCTATTCATACTTAATAGAGCTTGTTACCTCTGTATTGTTTCACCCTGGGCTGAGTTCTAAGGCTGTTGACACTTCCAAATGTTTTTCCTGATCATTATTTGATAACGATTGGATTCACAAACCTGAAAGTATGACTGAAAGTCCTTTCTACTGGCCGACATCATGCACATGTTTTAGAATATTGTCTCCACTTTTGGACACCTTTATGAGGAAAATTATTAGTATGTGCCGACAGACAAGACATTGAACATTGAGTTTTTGTTTCATGTGGATTGGCCCAATAATTACAGAGAAATTAACAATAAAGTAACACGAGAAATCTGCATTTTGACAGTTACCATTGTTACTAGCATGAAGCATTTCAGCTGCTCTCCACCTCAGTTTATAGGCTCTTTAGCATGTTGTGATGTCACTTGAACACAACCTATTGGATGCAATGGACAACAAATTGTGTAAAATTTGAACCAAAACTAGATTTGAATGTGTTTTGGACCAGAATTTTTGTATAAATAGTCAAGCTATGTTACTATTTTCAAGGAATTCTTGTTTAATGCTGGTGTCAATCTCCAATACAATGATTTTTTTTACTGACATTTGAGGCTTTAATTTAGGCACAATTCATTTGGTGACTTGAATCAACCAGGAATTCATAATTAAAAGTTACTAATAAAAATTGAAGAAGCCCATGTAGCACTATTTGTAGCTGCACCACAGTTTGACGAGCACAGGCCTAAATCTTTGACCTCAAACACCTCTGCCTCTGTTTGGGACCCTCCTGGCTATGACCCATCTGCCCGTGTGTGGAGCAGCTTGAACTCGGACTTTGTAAACACCAAACACGAGCCTCAAAATCAAAGTGAACATCTACAAAAAAAAAAGTCTGGAAGTGTCTGTGCCCCTCTGTCCACGCACGTATAGGGCCCGCTGCTATAAATACACGGTACACTGTCGGGTGTTGCATAAGCCCCGCTGACATTCCCACATCACTTTTTCCAGACGGCCTCGTGGACAATAGACACAGCTGTTCTTTTATTCCTGATCTATATGTATTGTACTTTGGAAGGCCATGTGCTGTACCGGCTGAAAATACAAAATACAGGTGTTTTGCAGAAAGCATATTTTTTTTAGGTTGCATTCACATTATAGAATTTCAGTTGGAGCAGGTGCCAATACAACTATATGGGGGAGAAAACATTTTGACAAATGTTGTACTTGATCAGTATTTGGTTGTGATTGGATTCACAAACCTGCCATATTATTCTTATGGCTCAAAGTCTTTTCGACTGGCCAACATCACACACGTTTTTAAATATTGTCACCACTTTTGGACACCTTTATGAGAAAATAATTAGACCTTAGTTCTCATGTGCTGAAAGAGATGACATTGAACTTTGTGACAGGTTTTATTTCATGTGGATTGGCCCAGGAATTACAGAGAAAGTAGCAATAAACTAAGACTAGAAATCAGCATTTTGACCATAGTGACAGCTGCATTATTTGCAGCCCTCCAACCTTTAACTATAGGCTCTTTACAATGTTTTGGTGTCACATGAGCGCAACCACTAAAATTGCAGCATCTTGACTCTATGGTTTAGTGTCTTTCTGATCTGTTGTGGAAAATCAAGATTTTAACAAACATGAAATAACATTTCTTTGTCAAAATAGAAAAAAAGAAAATCCTGGAGTTGTAATTCACCTCCTTCATGCAGGTTTGAACAATCCATTTAGTTAGTTTCTTCTTCTAATGTTAAGTTCAGCAGTGGGTTTGTTGCATAATAAACACTTTTAAAATCATTAAACATAAGCAAACCAGTTCTGCTCTCATACTGCGTTTATCACAGAATGATTAGTTAGCATGCCATTAGCTAAAAGTGGGGACATGAATTTTGTTCTTTTTATGGGTAATGCCTCTAGCTTCAAGACATAAGATTGTAAGAGAGCAGTCTTCACACATCAAGCCTCTTTTTCATACTTTCATACATACTACATCATTTTAAGTTATGAAATATAGTTTATCAATGTAGAGGCACCCAAAAGTCACAATTTTGTATATGTTATACTAGTATACGCATACTTTAAGTGTTGGACAAAATTTAGAATACATAATTACATTTTACTATATGTATATATATATAAATTTTTTATTAAACAGTTAGAAAGTATATCAGAAGCAAAAAACAGACCACAGAGGTTCACCTAAATCAGGGGCCACACTTATGTACTTTGAAAAATCACAGCCTTGCAGTTATCAAAAGATGTTCGAAGTATTTACCTAAGCATATAATACCATAGGTCATTCAGAGACTGGTCCTGTCTCATCTGGATTACTGTTCAGTTGTTTGGTCTAACACTTCATTAAATAATGTAAATAAATTACAGTTGGTGCAAAACAAAGCTGCACGAGTGGCTCTAATGTGCTTATAGAACTAGTGTGGCAAAAATGCATGAACAACTCTCTTGGCTTTGGGTGAAAAACAGATGGGTGTATACAATAACAGACTTTCTAAGAAGTATTATTACAATCCAAATAATAACTGTGTTTTACCAAAAGTTGCCTTTCAGTAGAAAAACACACACATACCTCACCAGACACTCTGAAGGCCACTCTGCCAAAATGTAAAACTAGTCTGAGCCAACGTACAGTTGTGTTTCGAGTCACGCATGAATGAAATCATTTACCACAGGATATAAAGCAACTAAATAATGTTTATAGATTTAAGAAGCAACTCAAATTACATTATTGTAAATTAATGTAAGTAATTGTTTCTAGAATATTGTGTCTAATGGAAAAATGAAAAGCACTGTTTGCATTAGCATTGCATCTGTAACTATTCTTTAAATTTGATCATGGCTTGTTGGACTGTTATGAAATGTCTGTGATGTGAAATGACCCCAGGAAGAGTAGCTGATGCAGTACGCTGCTGATGCTAATGGGGATCTTAATAAACATAAAGATAAAATATATACAAACAAAACAGTAAAGAGTATTCTATAAACAAAAAGTTTTGTACTTGAAAATGGTCAAAAATTCGATCACGTGGACTTAAAACATGAGAAAAAAAAAATATTATTGATATTTGACCTGATAGAGGGCACCCCGCCCAGAGCGTAGGTGCCGTAAGCCGGACTCACACTGCATCCGATGTACGTCCTTGCGGGTCCGTTTCGGCCACGTTTTGACTTAAAAAGTCATTCAAATCAATGCTGCACACTCACACTAGTCCGTCACGGTCCGTCTCTGGCTACGTCAGGTCTTCCGTCCTAACAGAAAGAATCCGCAAGGAGTCTATTTTTGACGGATGCCGCAGACACCGGAGCGGCCTCCAGTCAAGCTGGCGGGAATATTACGAGGGATACCGGAAATCCAGTGTCGATGTTAAGAACATCCGGTGTATTTCAAAATAAAATCTGTCCGTTCACAATGTATTTTATTGTCTTACGTCGGAAATGTAAACATTACATCATTGCCGGTGGTGACACAGGGCCAAAAGTGTAATGCGGGGCATCCACTACACACATGTTGAGCAAATACAGCCTTTGTTTACGAGTACTTCCTATATACTGGGCTACTATCGCGTGAACTCACGGGAACCCACGTGAAGTTGTGTTATCGCGAGCGCTGTTTCTATGTTAATGGACTGGTGTGAGTGTCAGTTTTGCAGTGTTGCTTTAACAAAACAATCTTTTGTTTATCTCTATTATTGTCATTACATAATTGTGTATATGTTTACATATTTATATATATTGTCTATTTATTATGTATTTGTTTGTTTTTACTGAGATCTCCTGGGGTAAATGTTTGTTTGTTAATTTGTGAGGCTTTAAATGTTAAATTTAAGCAAGTGCTAAATATTAAATGTCATTAAAAACCTTTTATAGTGTGACAGTGGTGCATATGGTAGAGCGGTTCGTCTCATGATCAGAAGGTCAACGGTTCGAATCCCAACTCCTGATGATAGCCACAGCTGCCCTGGGGGGTCCTTGGACAAGACACTTCTCCCACCTTGCCAATGTATAGCATAATTCACACACATACTACGCCACGCGGCCTGCACCCTGTCTTTACCCAACGAATTGCTGGGTTGGATCTGTGTCCAGCCCGATGTGCACCCACACGGCGATTGGCTGGCTAATCAGCCTCTTGGGAGCGTTTTTTTTTTTTTTAATTATTGTTATTTGTCGTCGCTCATGTTGAGGAGCACACTGGGTCCAAATGGTTCGTTTGCGCTGCAAGACCAGTTTCCAATAGACTGCTGCCTTCTCACGCAGGTGCCTGTGTGTGTGCTGTCGCTCCATGTCCATTTCTGCCGTTTCTCTTTCCTCGATCAATGACATTACGTTTGCACGATCCTTTCATCTTTTAACCTGCCGCATGAGCAGCGTAATAAGTTCCACTTCATCCATCTTTTCGAAAGTTCCACTCACGGTGCATCTCTTTTTTCATAATTAACTTGCTTTTTATGCAAACCCCGACCACTCTCCGCCTCTTGGCTTCTGACCCAGGTGTATGTGAATGCTGGTTATGCGGCTTGGAGCCAGCTGTGGCTGTCATGTGTGACATACATGGCTCCATTTGTCCGCACTTAGTCCGGTGGCGATGTGTGAATTTGGCTTAAGAATGTAATGAGAGAGTGAGGGGTTGTGATGGTCGGAGCAGATTGACAGCTTCGCTTCCGTCAATTTGCCCCAGGGCAGCTGTGGCTATCATATAATGGCACTGCTTGACTTTTTTGTCCAATTTACTGATCTTTATCCATTAAAATATATTTCCAAATGGTTTCAAATCTTTAAAAATGCATTGATTTTTACATTGTATATTTGTGGCATTAAATATATTATGTTAAAACATTACATTTGACTTGCTGCTATAACTAATAGAAACTTTGAGAATAGGTAAGGAAATATATTTAAAGCAGACTCCCTATATATGAACAGCTGCTGTGTTGTGGTCATATGTCTTTAGCTAATTCCTGTGTGTCACTGCTGTGTATGTTTCATCCTGTACTCCAACACTCAAAGGTCACTGTAAACGACTGCTCTGCTCAGTTCATGAGCCACTGACTGTTTTCAAAACCCCTACTCTCCCGATATGGCAGAACATTCCTCTCAATTCCCACAATACGCTAGAGAGGACTAGACGTGATGTCACTCAGCTCTCCCAAAGGGGGCCCATACTGTTTGAATGTATATACGTCTAAAAGTAGCATCAGATGTTAAGTGGCTTCCCCATGCCGCATTTCGTGGTTCACTTACTTACAAAAAAACTCTGCCCTGCGACTTTGTGCAATTGTGCATAAGGCGCTGTCGGCTGTGTGTGCGTGTACGCGCGAGCGGGCGAGTATGCAAGATTATTTTAGGTGTTTATGGGTGGGCAAAACTCCAGAGCACACTTTGTTTGGGGGAGCGAGGAGTCGGAAGAGGCAAGGATTCAGACGAGTCATAAAAATTTGCAAGGAGTTTCAAAGGGTTTGTGAATAGTGAGAGTAAATATTGGGCACATTTGCGAGATGAGAGATGGGAAAATTTATAGAAACGAGGGCACATGAGGAAGGAACTGCTCTGAGAAACATTGCAGTGGATATCGGATAGTAAGTGAAAGAAAAAAAAATCCTTGGTGACATGGGGAATACTGCGAGACAAAGGAAGGATGATAGCGATGGATACGAGGGGGTTGGGGCGGGGGAAAAAAAAAGATGAGAAGAGAGAGAGAGAGAGAAAGAGGAGAGAGTGAGAGCGGGCGGGAGGGGGAAAAATGTCCCAGATTCCCAGGCCATTTAATAGGAAGCAAAAGCAAAGTGAGCTTATAATGTAGACAGGCTGGGGCAAAGGAGTGACAGCATGGGCGCGGGTCTACCAGGTTTTCCAACATGGAGGACGATATTGTTTTTTGATGTGGATACTTTCCCGAATCCGTTTTTACCCGGAATTTACTTTTTTGGTGAATAGAAGTGGGGACACAGGGCATCCTTGACTCGCGCCACATGTTTAAGTGACCGAAGAAGCCCGGAAGTTATGTATCTCTACAAGGCCACCTGCCCGGACATTCCTAACCCCAAGCAGAAAGGGGGAGCTGCCAGGGGTCAGACGGGGGTACCGGGCCCAGGAGGTCACGGGAGGCTGGTGAGACGGACCTCTGCGCCCACGGGACCCCAGCCGTACACCCCTTGCATGCTGTGGACGCCCAGTAAACAGAGGAGCCTTACGGAGGTGAAGCAGCTGGAGGAGTTTCTCAACTTCCATGCTCTGACGCTGCATGATACGGTGAAGAGCAGGACCGGCATGGTGTACAGGTAACAACCATGTGGAGATTATTAGATAGATATAAACTTTATTGATCCTGAAGGAAATTACAGTGTCTGGCTTTGAGTAGGTTTTGGCATATTGTATCGGCCCTCGTGATAAAATTTGTGGTGATATGATGAACTTTTTTGTTGTTGTTTTGGGGACTTTCTGACCGCAAGACCCAGCTCCTTTCTATTGTGTACCAAAAGTGCTTCAGGCCCACAATGTTTTGAAAGTATAGTTTCTGAATAACAAGCCGTATTTGCTGAAAATATACTGTGCACTCAAGCACAGCTTTTTTTGTCCTGAAACTTTTTCATTCAACACTAAGGGCATGAGTTACTAAGCCAATTGTGGTACTGCGATGATTGAAAGTACTACTTAAAATAAGCACATGCCATTTTATAGAGTGTTATCGACTGATCATTAGACAGTGTTTATATTATTAGTGGCGCAAATCAGTTTTATAAATGACTACATTGTGGCCCTATAGCATTTATGAGACATGAAAATCTCAATTGAGTTTGCTTTTTGCACCACGGTCTTCTTTGCACCTGTAAATCAGCAGGGTTCTCCTCGAGGTTTCCTAATTTTCTCCCATGTGGTTTTAAGGGTTGTTCCTCGCCGCGGAGGAGGGTCTAAGAATGTGGGATACTCTAAGCCTGTTATGTCCGATTTACTTATATACGGGACATTACATCTGGTTGTGACATTCATTTGTGTGTGACTTATTTTGATCATTCTTGATGTCTGATATTGATTTGTTTGTGTCCATACTGAGATGACTTCTGTTGTGATATTGGGCGTTACAAAAATAAATGGATTGATTGATTGATTGATAGGGATGGGCGGATCAATAACAAAATATCCATATTTCAATACTGGAGCTAGTATCAAAACATTACTCACATTGATACAAATATCAATACTTTAATTTCTTTGAAATTGTTATGTTTTAAATCAAATTTATTAGTGTGTTGTACATAGAAATTACTTTCACTTACCCCTTATCAATCGGTTTAAGTGGGTGAGTGAGCAACATGAGATTTTTTGGGTAGCTTTTGTAGTTTCAATGCATTTCAATGTCAAACGCATTGATATAGGAATCAAGTATTGAAATTCTAGCCCAAGTATCATCCATCCCTATAAATCAGGCCTAAGTGCACAGACTTTGATGTTTATTGCTATTCTAGTTCAACACTGGGCAGGAATGTTATTATAGGATGATGAATTTTGCCTCATCCATTTCACTCCCACAAAATCTGTGTCCATTGTACAAAATAGCAATTAAGAAGTCAATACCGATAAAGAAAATGCTGTGACTCTTTAAAAATGGGCTTTATTTGTGGGCAGCGTAAGTACTAGGTCAGTTTTGTAGATTTGTCGCACATTTCTGTTGAGCACATGTCTATATCCGTATGAAAAATCACACAGGCACTTTCCATTTGGGAGATGTGACTGTTGTAAACACACCTGGCCCTGCAGCCTCTGACCAGCTGGACGGACTCAAAATAACTACGGACTAACTTTTATCTGTCTCCATAACTTCCCTAAGCTGTGATTGGCTGTTGGATACATTTCCCAAACATTTATCCTCAGTTGATCTTCTTCTCTTGACATTGTTGAAGAGGGAGGATTGTCGATTGTGCACAACAGAGAGACCATGCTGTAGTTTATTTGAGGCAGAGTGGGGGTTGGCGATGTTTTGAAAACACTGTTATTATTATTTTTGCATTTATAACTTCAAATTTGATGTGTCTTTGATTCAAAATTGTATATTTCAGCTAGTATTTTCAGTTTTTGTCCTGAAATATTATACATGCAAATGACTATTTCAAGTTCAAGAAAAAAAATGTTTTAAATTATTTTAATATGCACTAGCCCAGCAGAATAAAGACTTTTTAGAAAATGCAAGTATAGAATTAATGTTGTGGGAGGAGTGCCTTGTTTTTTTTTTTTTTTTTTTTTTTTCTGTCGACCAACACCAAAGAGCACACCTTCCCCCCCAAAAAAGCATTTGTTTTGCAATACTGACTTCCCGAGCACTTGGTCTCTAGTTTTTCTCAAATTATTCCGAGTAGTTGGTTTGTTTGTGAAGGCTCTCAGTCGTCCCGGAAGTCTTCATCGCAGTGAGGCTTGAATCGTCGATTGGACTGGGTTGATTGAGTTGAGGACGTTTCGCTTCTATGAACAGAAGCTTCTTTTTTTGCTCTTGCGGTGGTTTGTTTGATAATGAAGTCATCCCTATGTGAAAAATCAAGATGTTAGGAAAGTCATCCATCACGTGGACTATATAACAACAATGTTTTGATTAAGCACAGGGCCTTTAAGAGGACATTTCACTCGGCTGCTGGAGTATTTTTGCAGAACATGAGTCGTGACCATGGCAACCGTTAAAACAATATCACCAGAGAAATCCCCAGCTGCCTCAGATCTTTAGGCTTTCTGTGTGCTGATCTTCGGGGAATATTTGAATCCTGTTCCCTCATTTCTCAGTCCTCAATCAGCGCAAGGATTTAAGACAGAAAGACGTAAGGTGCTTTGAGAGATTCTTGAAAAATGCCTGTGATTTTTTATGTTTGCAATAATGATAATTTTAAGTTTTTAATATATTTTTTATCCAGCCCTGGAGAAAGTTAAGCACATTTGGTATAGGACTCATTTCTGAACAGAACTATGTGCCCAAACATGTGTAAAAAGGATACTAAATCAAGTCATTATTTCACACTTATCTTCAGATTAAAATGTCTTGATATGCCGCCTGCTGGGTGCCCTAAGAATTCAGCCACAGGGGTTAACAATAATTAGGAACTAGCCGAGGAGGGAGGGATAATGCCTATTTTAGCGATGCCTTTCTATCTTTAGTTCAATCAGTGGTGACCTTACTGTATATACGCCATTAAGAGTGGCCGCCTCTGCTTTTTATATTATGCAATTCCCACAGCATGACTGGAAATATCAATTTGTTGTTGTTGTTTCCCACATACTTCTCACCTCTTTAGTATTTGTGCGATTTCATTCAATGTTTTATTAGTCACTATGAGCCGATGTGATTTAGTGTGTTTTCCATGTACAGAAATGGTAATAAAACAGCAGAGGTGGCCCAAAGTTGGTTTTTAAGCCACAATTTTGCATGATGTCCACTTTAGGACATCACGCTGATGAATCCTATATGAATTCTTACTGTAGTGCTTGTATGTAAATAAAACTTGGTGCCACTATTTAAGAAATCGACCGCTATGGCAAACACTTTTTTGTTGTTGTGCTTCTTGTTGTGTCAGCAGGGTTTAGCAGCAGCCAATTCCATTTTAAGGCTTTTTATGCAATTTTATTGCCCAAACACAACAATTCTGATGTCACAAAGGCAGCAAATCTATGCATCTATCAGTTCTAGCAGAGGAAAATCCAATGTTTTACTGTTAACATTTTGAGGGAAAAAAACAGTATAATTATAGAACATTTTGGCAAAACATGCAGTTGACTGTGTGTTGGATCATATTTTATTTTATTTTCAATGAATTTATGACATGAAAGATGCCCCAATGTCATTATTTGATTTGATGCCTGCTGGAAACAACTTAAATGCATTTCAGTGATATTTAAGACCTTAATATTGATATTATCCATTTTGTGCCGCAATCATTTTTTTCATTGCATTTACTATTCATTTTTCCTAATGTCTCTCAGACACTGTGTTAAGTCCTGTTGGTGGTCTTGTAAAACCTTATGGTCTTCTCACTCTCTCCTGCACAGAACTTCTATTTTATGTAATATATGAATTTATATGTGTGTCATATGTGCAAAAGACAATAAAATCTAATCTAGTTACACCTAAATTGCTTAAAAAAACTGAAAAAATAAGACCTGGTTCTTTCCACAAACCATTCAAACTGTTTCTGTTGAATCCGTCTGTGTAGGTTCTCAGTCGTACAGGAGTTGTCCATCCTAGGCCCAGATTCTTCAGTCTTCATCTGTGTCAGAGGTTTCGATCTTACTCCAAAGATCTTCCTCAGCGAATAAAGACTTATACATGCTTGTGGGTCTCTTAAGAGCAAACCAGAAGGAGGAGTTAACTTGTAAGTCCCTCCTCTCTTGGTGCTAAAGGTAGGAAACCATCTTAGCCTATTCATACTTAATATGGCTCGTTACCTCTGTATACAGTCGTAACCACAATTATCAGCCCCCCTTTGAACATTTTCCCAAATATCATCCAAATATTTGCAACTTTGATGAAAATTGATGTCATCAAACATTCCCCAGTGCTATTTAGAAGCTTTTGGTACATTTTGAAATATAAAATACATGTTCAGATTGTCTTTATATGAAATAAAGGTAAAAATGGGTTCTTCAAAAATATAGATAGATAGATCAAAAAAGAGCAGCACATCAGAGCCAGACTGAGGGTTTCCCCAGAGCATTTGAAAATTAAAGAAGAGTTTTGGAAGTCTGTGCTTTGGTCTGATGAGACTAAATTAGAACTGTTTGGGCACATGGATGTTGCTTATGTTTGGAGGGGAAAGGGAGAGGCCTTCAACCATCGGAACACAGTCCCCACTACTACTCGATAGAGAATCTGTGGCGGGCGCTGAAAGTGAATGTCCATGCTCAGAAACCATGCAATTTGGACCAGCTAGAACAATTTGCAATGGAGGAATGGGCCAAAATCCCTCAGGAGACGTGTGCAAAAAAAAAGCCATAGGGGAGTGTCAACAGCCTTAGAACTTAGCCCAGGGTGAGGCAATATAGAGGTAGCAAGCCCTATTAAGTATGAATAGGCTAAGATGTTATCCTACCTTTAGTACCAAGAGAGGAGGGACTTAGAGGTCAACTCCTCCTTCTGGTTTACTCTTAAGAGACCCACAAGCGTGCTCAAGTCTTTATTAAGCTGATGACGATCTTTGGGACTAAGATCAAAACGTCCTACACTTCAACTACAGAGTACAGATGCAGACTGAAGAACATATGCCTACGATGTTTCTGTTGAAGAATCGCTAAAAAAACAGGTTGCATTCATGTGACATCACAACAATCTAAAGAGCCTATAGTTTAAAATGAGGGCAGCTGAAAATTGTAACTTTGCTAACTGTCAAACTGATTTCTAGTCTTAGTTTATTGCTAATTTCTCTGTAATTCCTGGACAAATCCACATGAAACAAAAACTGTCACAAAAGTTCAATGATTTCTCTGTCAGCACATATGAACTAAGGTCTAATTATCTTCACATAAAAGTGTCCAAAAGTGGAATATTCAAAAATGTGTGCATGATGTTGGCCAGTGGAAAGGACTTTCAGTGATAAGAATAATATGGCAGGTTTGTCAATCCCAATTACTATCAAATAATGAGCTGAAACAGAATTCTATAACTGATTGTTGGAACTTTAGGAAACACACACTCCCTCAGTTGGATCCCCTCTTTAGCTTCATTAAATTTAGTCCATTTCGCGTAACCAAGAACGACAACTGACCTATTCGTTCACGCACCACTACCGTAAATAACTCACAGAAGTTGACACTCGCTCTGAAGGCTGCACTGATTTCGGGCTGTTGTTTTAAATTTGCGGCGTGATCCCGAGGCAGAGACGGGACCCTCATGTGTTGGATGCGTTTTTGCCTCTGGTTTGTCATCTGTGACTAAGCGGCGCGTTGGAGGGTTTGACTGAGTGCGATCGGGACGTTGTGGATCACTGCACGGCCCCGAGGCGCAGCTACCAAGCCTCCACCGAAATATTTGCTCTGGGTTGGAGTTTTGTTTTGCATCGTTGCTGTCCTGGGTTTTGAAAGCGGAAATAATTCCTGATTTACGAAATACGTGCACGTTCAAAGTTTAGTCAAACTGCGCATGCGCAATGCCCAAACTAACCGGATGGTGGGACAAAAACATGCATTCCCAGCATTTTAAGTAAAAAAAACAAAACAACATTAGCAGTAGATACAGAGCTAATAACTTTCACTCTGACAAACACATCTTAATTCAGCCATATTGACGAGTAAAGCCTTTTCCAGTTCTATCATATTAATCCGAAGACTTGACTCGCACGCACCAGAGGCACATGGCTACTCATTATGCATATAAACAAATGGACGTACTTTAGCCCCAGTGCTCTGACTCTTCCTCAACGATACATGGAACACCCCTAAGGTCTTTCCCTGTAGCCTAATTATGTTTTCGGAAAGTGCACGTCCTCTCAAAGACCCATCAACTATACATAAGCTACTGACATTAGCCTAGCGCTAGCCGACGTAGCCAGCGTTAGCCTATTTACTTGTTAGGAATGGACAGATAAGATGCACAACAGAGACGGTATGATCATAGCAAAACCCAATACACAGTGGTTTAAATGAATGACCTGGGGTCTCATTTATAAAACTGAACGTAGGTACGAACTAAAAGAGTTCGTACGAACAAAACACAAACTTCATGTACGATGAAAATTTATAAAACGATTTATA
>OMNZ01091973.1:0-14148 GCA_900303255.1 Lesueurigobius sanzi
CTGTGCTGTCCGCATTAGCTTCTCCCCTGCTGTCTGCATTAGCTTCTCTCCTGCTGCCTGCGCTGTCTGCATTAGCTTCTCTCCTGCTGCCTGCGCTGTCTGCATTAGCTTCTCTCCTGCTGTCTGCGCTGTCTGCATTAGCTTCTCTCCTGCTGTCTGCGCTGTCTGCATTAGCTTCTCTCCTGCTGTCTGCGCTGTCTGCATTAGCTTCTCTCCTGCTGTCTGCGCTGTCCGCATTAGCTTCTCCCCTGCTGTCTGCATTAGCTTCTCTCCTGCTGTCTGCGCTGTCTGCATTAGCTTCTCTCCTGCTGCCTGCGCTGTCTGCATTAGCTTCTCTCCTGCTGTCTGCGCTGTCTGCATTAGCTTCTCCCTGCTGTGCGCTGTCTGCATTAGCTTCTCTCCTGCTGTCTGCGCTGTCTGCATTAGCTTCTCTCCTGCTGCCTGCGCTGTCTGCATTAGCTTCTCTCCTGCTGTCTGCGCTGTCTGCATTAGCTTCTCTCCTGCTGTCTGCGCTGTCTGCATTAGCTTCTCTCCTGCTGTCTGCGCTGTCTGCATTAGCTTCTCTCCTGCTGTCTGCGTTAGCTTTCTGACCTGCAACAACCGACTGGCTTCTGTGGCTTGTTGCAAGTGTGCATTGTGAAGAACGCTCTGAAAATCAAAGGATTAAAACAGATGCAATGATGGCGTACCGGGACTCTGTAAGCACGTTCTTGGGATCTGGAAAGTAGCGGTACTGTCAAGAGGTATTTTTAGAAGTGCCAGTACTGACATCGTTGAGTACCAGCCACTTGAATCACTGATTGCCGCTCTCCACTGTGTTCCCCGTGTGTATCCATATCATTCACAAATATTGACATAAAGTAAAGTGGCGTAAAGTGACCTACAAGACACTGTAAATCATATGCGATAATACATTTTCTGAGAAAGAGAAAAACATGGAAAATATACATAGTGCACATGCGTAGACGATACTTTGCAATATACTGAAGGTTTGTTCAGAGGGATCATTTAATATTTCATTCCTAGCTTGAATAATTGAGTTTTGAACCCCAAAAAGATTTTTTACAGATTCATTCAATAATAACTTGCTTATTAAAAAACTAAACGATATATAATCCCATCTGAATAGATCTTTGCAACTACTATGTCAACAAAATAAAATCATGAATTTAAACATTACCAATTTCTGTACTTTTTTCATTTCATTCAGGGTAAAGAACTGATGCTTTGAATTGCAAAATGAAAAATCGCTATATAAATCATATCAACCCTGATGCACGACACATATTGTATACAGTCGGTGTTTGAAATAAAGTGTTTGCTCTCATCTCCAGGCGGCTCACGTGAGGCAGGGAGCTCTGAGACTGACCCTCCCCAGCACAAAGCACTCTCAGCCCGGACACACTGTGCGCCTTGTTCCCCTTCGACTTGGCTTCTCTTCAAATGGGTGTTTGCTTACTGCAGAGACCTCTGGACTGACACTGCTCCAAAATCAACTACACAGATAAATACATAAACAGCGACAATCATACATTGATCAGACCACATGCTCAATAAGCAGGCCATAAATGGATGCCACCGTTAGCACTCGGAGCTGATGATGGATACGACTGTGCCACATTACCAAATGATGTATGTGTTTTCTAACTTGGGTCAAATAACGACAAGAATATGTATTACCCAAAATATTTACCCGAAATGCAAAGGAATACAGGAACGGTGTCCACAGGAGGGCCCTCAAGCCCCCCTTTCAGTTGCACAAATGTGATAAAAATGTGCCAAATGAATACAATTTATACTACTAAAAAGGTGTGCTGTACTGTTGTATTAAACAACTTACACAGTAAGAGTTCAAACACATTTTGAATTAGTATCTGTTGTCGTGTGACGATGTGCCCAAAATGCAGCTCTATCCATAAAAGGATAACTGCAGCACATAGTAAGTATGTTGGAAAATATTGCTTTCTGAATCTGTATCATAAATGAGAAAAAATACAATAGAGGTTATGCACATTTTAAATCTAGATAGAATCTTAAACATTGCAAACAGAGTGGCAAAAAACAATTCGAACTTGGACTCATTTTGCTGCTGTTGCCGTGATGAAATGTTAACGGCTGTTGCTATAATTTGACACATATACATCAATCATTGTTTTCCTCCATGTTACATCTTTGTTGTGTGAAGCGCTTTGGCTGTGACTTGTGTCATATGAAAAGCGCTATACAAATAAGATTCCCTTTCCCCCTTTTCCTTTGTTAATAAGCATTTTCCTGTCACATGGCAGCTTTGAGGTCAGTAATTCACATGCCAATGCCAATACAATACCTGCAATCATTGTTTTCTTCAACAATGTTCACTGGATGTTTTGATCTATTAAGACCTATTGCACAGTTTATTTGTATCTGTTACAGAGCAACAACAATGTGTTTGCCCATCATAGAACAATTAGTATGTATTTAATACATTCATGTTGCTATAAAGCCATGGACGTTACATCGCCATGATTGCTCGTATTGATAAAAGTATTTTATTCACTCCAGTTGTTGTCAGCCTTAAAATCCTCTGACCAATCTATGCCATGGTAGTGGTGATAGGGGTTGTGCAGCATTTACTTTTAATCGATGACACAAGCACGTAAAATGAACAGACACTATTTGAGCAGAAGCCTGGGCACCCAGTAACACTGGCAAAGTCTGGCTGTCAACTAATGGCTTGGTTTTCTGAAACACATGGAGCAGGTCCTTGGAATTGATGAGAGCACACAACAGTTTGGGAAAGTGTCTGTGGCTCTGTGGGCACAGGGCTGAGATGAGTGTGAATGTCAGTCACCCCATGAGGCCAGAACTGTGCCCGCACTCAGCTCCAGATAAGCTTGAATAAAAAGCAGGCTACCATGCCTGTTCGGCATCTGGGACCTTTACATTATTGTTTTCTTACAACCTAGCCTTAGAGAAAGAGGGAATTTATTTATTTATTGATAGAACCACTATGTGGAAATTGTTTAAATTATAATGTGCTACATACCGATCGCTATAGTGGATAAAGCATTTATGGATATATTTTGAGCAAAAGACACATTGTTCTTTGATAGACAAACAAACATCCCATCTATGGACACTATAAAAATGATATTTATACAGTATAATCGCTCCTTTCACTAGGCCAAGAACATCAGAAGAATTGCTCAACAATCACAACAGATATTAAGAAGGCCTGTTAGAAATATCCACATGGTCACTTGCACTGTTTGATTCAAATAAACATAAATGCACAAGGAAAAACAGCTGCTCAGTTCACCCCGCTGGCTTTCGATACAAGGGTCAGTTTCTTTTGGTCTTTTTGTTCCAGATTGGAGGAAGAGACCATTGCAATGTGGTGTTTTTTGGCATGGAAGTATCGTATATAATATACAGTATATGTCACTGTTGAAAAGACACATCCACAGCAAGGTCATGGTCACGACTCAAACTCATCCATCAAACATGGCTGACCTGACCCATTGCATGAAAACTCCACTTGAGAGGTGTTGACAGCCCAGGGCTTCTGGGAATTCGCATAATTCTACTTCTCTACAGCTGTTTTTAGTGTTATTTGACTAATACACAGCCAGTCTGCCTTCCCTGCGTCTCCTCTCCTCCCGATCATTTGGCAAAGTCTCTGCACCGTCCTTGCTAGTACCTTCGGGCGGACCGGGCCATGTCAAACTCTAATCCATCAATCAGTCAGCACCCAGTGAGGGGAGACGGGGGCAGATTCAAGAAGAGGGTACTCGGGGTGAAGTATAGCCACTAGTTCTGCCCTTTTCGCCCTACTGTGCTCTCCGCCAGCCTCCTATCTCCTGACGGGAACTTAGACCAAACTTATACCGTGCTAATGTTTGGACCATGGAAAGTTAATGAGCTCTTAATCAATAAATAATAATATGAGCTATTAGAGATTGTTATATACATGGCCACACAGACTGGGAGTGCGTGGTTTGAATGGCTCAGACCTCCAGCTAAACCAGGCTGGACCAATCAGAGCTCGTATCCTCATATTCTTCTGACAAAAACGCTGTAATCGTTCACCGGATCATTTACCCAACTGCATGCCCTGATTGTTTGTGGACTACAAATTGACTACAACTGTCAGCGCTTTCTGTGTTTCTCCGATTGGTTTACTCAGAAGCCCAGAGTAAACCAATCAGAGAAACACAGAAAGCGCTGACGTTAGTCCCGCCTTGAGTCTCGAGTTTGAAATCCAGCCCAAACCGTGCAATAATTCTGCTATGTCAATGGTCCCATTTCTTCATCACTTACGGAAAGAGATTATATCTTGTTTACCGCAACCTAGACTAGTGCTTTGGAAGAGGTCTGTGCTCTCCAAAAGCATCTTTGTGTCTGTCAGTCTACATCTTCTAGTACTCTACTAGATCTCCTTGTACCAACCCTATCATCCTTTGATTTCCCTGTAACCTGACATATCTCAGAAGTCTTGTCCCAAAAAGAAAGAGGATAGGAGGCGAGGTGTTTAGCCTGACTCTATCAGTATAAGGTGTGTGTGTGTGTGCACTTTGCAGAAGGAAGTGTCCCTGTCAGACCCTGGGCTACCCCTGGGCTCTTCCTGATTAATTGTATGTCCAGCTCTGGTGATAGCCCCCACTTTAAGCAAACTCTCCTGGGACGCTAGCCCATGTCCCATCCCTGCAGGAACCCCCCCCCCCCCCCCCCACACACACACACACACACACACACACACACACTTACCCTGGCTGCCCTTCTGCCGCTAAAATTAGGGGTAAAATGTCTCTCCTAGCTCACTTGTTCACCCGCGCCGCCGCAAATAATCTAACATCAGCACCCCATTCACCTTGCCGTCGGGGGATCGTGTCGCTCAGTGGGAGGGAGCTTTCACGACAAAGAGCAAAGTGGTTTGGGATGCAGCAGGGTAAGCTCACTGCGCCCCCCCCCCCATGTTATTGTGTGCGGGTATGAGTGTGTGAGTATTTGTAGGGTACAGACTGGCTGAGATGAAGCACCCCTGTCGCAGGTAAACAGTCAGGCGCAGCAGGACAAAATGGCAACCCAGACTTTGGACCATGAGGTACTGAGCTCGTGTTATTTTATTTTATTCTTTTTTTTTTCAACCTTTGACGGATAAAGTCAGGAGTACAATTTTGAATGGCTATGGCTGAAGTCGACATAGATTACAGATATAACATTTCAATGACCTGTAAAAATCAATATGGATGAGTGATATTCATCCATGAGCTTGTGTAAAATATCAATAAACCGTGCGATCAGTGAAAATTTTGAAATATTTTACATTATATAGAATTTGCCAAATGATTTAGCACCTGAGCATTATCCTATTACATTATTCCAATGAAGTGTTATGACTGCTGCTTGAGCACTGTGAAATGTAAGCACTTTTGCAGACATGGACCTTTGTGTCTGTGTTTTTCTAAATATTGATAATCAGTGTCATATAAGCAAACTATGGCACCGCAAACCCTAAGGCTGAACATGAAGCCCTTACAAAAAAAGGAAAGTTGTAGAACTACTTCATATAACAGAACTTCAGCTATCTCCCTATTGTACAAGTGGCTCATAACAGCATCTTACAAAGCTAGAAACTGTTGGTGGTGCAGGACCAGTGCTTAATTTGATCCGGCTTAGGGGGAACGCATTCCGGGAAATCGGAATTTTGAGCTTTATTGGATCCGGGAAATAAAATACTCCAACAACTTTTAAATATGCAATTATTTTGGGCTGTTCCCCCATAAAATCCACCCAGTACACAAGTGTTCCTGAAAATCTGGATTTACAAATTAAGCACTGTGCAGGACCATTATCATTACCTACTCTCATACACTGTATATATTTTTTTGAAGAGCAACTAGGGCTGGCGATATGGCCAAAAAATCATCCATGTGTATATTGTCTTGTAAGGTGACTAAAACCATCTGCTTCTTCTTGGGTTTAGACCTAGTGTTGTAGTGGTTTAGTCTTGGTTAAGACCTGGCTTAGTCCAAGTTTCAGTCCTTACATAGTTTTGGCATGCTTCCCTCATGGTTTAGTCTGTGATAATGTCCAGGTTTAGACCTGATTTAGACTCAGTTTGCTCTTGGTTTATTTCTGATTGAGTCCTTGGGTTTAGACCCGATTTAGTCCTGTTATAGTCCTGGGTTTAGTCCTGGTTTAGTCCGGGGTAATCATCGTTTCATTCTGTCCCTGGTTTAGTCCTTGTTAGTTTGGTCCTGGTTTAGACCTTGATTTCAGTCTCTGCTTTAGTCCGGTTTACTTCTTGGGTTCCTGGTTTAATCCAGGTTCAGTTTGTGATGTTGTGGTTTAGACATATAGACTCCTGGTTAGTTCTGGTTTAATCCTGACAGTAGAAGCAGTGAGTGGAGGAAGTGTCAGTATTTGAGCTCAGAGCTGCGTCAAACATAAAAACCACTAAATCACGACACGATGATTTTACCAAAAAAGGAGATCAGATCACAATTAGATTTTTATCATCATGTCGCCCAGCCCTGAGAGCAACCACCAACCTCAGCATCCCTCTCTCCATCTGCACCACCGGACCATCCATCAGGCCCGTGAACGCTACAGCTAACCCCCCAAAAGCGTCCCAAGGTCAATTGCCTTTTCCAGTTGCTCTCATCCCGTGCTTTATGTACCTTCACATCCAGCTAAAGGGAACCGCACTATTTCGGCTGCAAGGTGACTGCTGCTGCTGCTGCCGTGCCAGTCACACTCAAAAGACCATTCTACATTTCATCTTTTCATTCAACAACGGCTTTATGTTGAAGCTAAATGCACATGAAAGCCTATAGTAGAATACGTGCAAGGAAATAATTAGTGAGACCGTTAGGAGCTAAGCAATTATGCTTTACATCAAACTATTGAAGAACGCAACCTTCATGGTTAAATTAAACAATTGAGAGAGAAAAGGCAGATAGAGGCAACATGTATTGTAAGTAACTAACATCTTCTCTCATTATAAAGGTTTATTGGTGTGCATCTGCATCATATACAGTACTAATCCTACACACTATACCAATCAATACTAGTGACTCAAGCCACCACATGCCTGTATCTTCTTATACTGTTAAGGGATCAGATCAATTGCCCTACGCGACTCCCAGAGCAGGTTAGTTAACACGGTAACCCCCTGTCATTAAGTGCAATGATTATCGAAGCGCGTGATTGCCATTTAGTTAACATTTCAGAGGCAGTATTCATTTGATTTTTTCTTCAAACGTTGGCATGGTTTTGGCGCAGTCATTTGTCTTCCTTGCGTAGATAAACCAGTGAAATTCGAGGATATCTGCTCCCTCTCGCTCTCTCCCTCCCTCGGTCTCTCTCTCTCACCCGTGTGCTCCCAGACGTCTCCTTACAGCTGCCATGACTGACTGCATACTCATTTATTACAGGTCACAAACGCCAAGTGCTTCATTTAAAAGGACACCGCCCCCTCCTCTGTCTACACAAGTGAAAAATCGTTCTGGAAGAATGGCAAAAAGAAAAGAAAAAAAAAGGGGGGCTGCTATGGGGCTCATAGGCCGGGGCAGAGATGGCTAAGGTGCAGGATTGGAAGACAAGAAAGTTAGATGTTAGAAGTTAGATTACAAAAATAAATTGATTGATTTATTGAGTGATTAGATGTGGCAATGACTTTGGAGACATGAACCTGATTAAGGAGATACATCAATTGGAAACTTATTTGGTACTTTACTGGCAGAATTTCTTTAAAGGCGTTTTATGTGTATAAAATTGACAAAACTGCCTACAATTTCTGCAACAAAATGTAAATAATGGATAAAGCCAGATTTAAATTTATTAGGACTGAAACAACTAATCGAAGATGTTTTATTTTTGATGGAAAATGTATTTTGTCAATTGGTTTTTGTCAATATTTGCCCACTCTTTGTTCCAGAAATGAGATAAATCCATAGACCATAATTAAATCAGGGTAGAATCAGCCCCAGTCTTAAGAGTTGCCAGATCCTACACAAAAAAAAGCTTGTTCTGAAAAGAACTCTCCCCTCTCTCTTTCACAATCCCATACTGGATTCTAGACGTTCTGAGCTTTCAAATGAAGAATGGCAGGTTCACATAAGCAACCAACAGACATTAGCTTTAAGTCAATATGTCCTCAAATGGTGTCACTTTAGCTTCATATGGCAAAAAGTTGATGAAAAATACAATTTCCATATTCAAAACTGGAAAAAAAATCAGGCTAGGAATTAGATACTGAAAAAATCTGTCACAGTATTGTTAAGTACAAGACTGGAAAGTTTGGAGTAAGATCTACTCAAGTGGAGATGCTGTTGCAAGAGTGTAAGAAAAATACATTTTCAGATAATCGAGTTTGAAGTTACAATATTCCATATAAATCTATGGGAAACATTGAATCAGTGCAATAACGTAATGTAAGTGTAGGTAGAGATAAATAAAAATAAAAAAAGTACTTTTGCCTATACAGTAGGCTCAGTGGGTCTCAGAGGACTGTGGACAGTGTTGGCAAAACCACCTGAAGACCTTGAGATCATGAGCATCTAATAATATTGATTATAAAAGTATAAATCTGAAAAGTTCCTTGCTCTGAAATTCACACCTGATTATTACCTATCCCACTCCCAAGCCTATACTCTTTTACCAATGAGTTGCTACAGTAGGCCTTTAATTAAAACTAATAATATTTCTGATATGACGTACAACAAGTCTCCAATGTTTTTGTACTTTTATTGGTCAGAACAACTCAATAAGGATGAATGAGTTTTAATGGAATAAAAAAATAGAGCATTTAAAGCAGAGGTGCCTAAAGTGACACCCCATGGGCCAAACTGGGCGCTTAGTCAATAGATGGTAAATCTTTCATAGCACAATTGAAACGGATTGCACATCATTCATTTTACAAGATAATATCAAAATTGTTGTTTGGAGGATATACACATTTACAAAAAGTCAAGAAATTAACAAAAAACTGCAAATATGCTTGATGTATCTCTCAGAAAAGGTATCATAATGTTTATTTGTTATGCTCTTTTGCAGTTTATTCAGGACGGTTATCTTTTTGATGACACAGCGATCTAAATTAATACATAGTTTTGATGTTTTGTTTGTTAATATCCCCCACTCCTACATGTAAAACATAATAGCGTTTGGCCCTTACATTCTTGCGTTTGACTCTTATTCCACTATTACTGTGGCGTTTTGGCCCTCAGAGGGAAAAGACATCAAAGTACTGTGAAGCTGATGCAAAGGCTGCCATATAACGGACAACAAACACCATGGTAACTTTGACCCAAGCAGATAATCTGGACTTACAAGCTTTGGACTTTGTTGTCAAGTAGGTCAAGTACATTAAGGATGCCCACATCATACAGAATCAACTTTTTAGAGCTTTTATCCTTATTGGTATCCAGTTTCAGTATTGCATTCAGTCTGCCACACGCCTCTGCATCAAAACGCCAGTTGGAATAATAATGGCGTCTTTCCACGTATTGAAGAACTCAATCCTCGTATTCACCCGTATCTACCCTACCCTGGAGGTCTTACTTTTCCACATGACCCGTGGGCTACTCTTTAGGGGGCGGGGTTTACAGGCTGGCGGCCTCGACTCCTCAGGAGAAGAGCACCACAAAGTAATAAGGGAAGCAACAGACAGGAACATGATCAGAACACTGTGGATAAATACTGTCTTTTGGACTTTATTTAATTATTCTGAAGCTCCAAGACAAAAACTAGAGGAAAGAAGCTTCTAAAATATGAACTATGAAAGTAAGCTGTGTGCTAATGTTACGCTAAGAGCAGCTAAAGGTTGTGCTAACAGCGGCTATTGCCATCAATCGGCAAGATCACTGTTTACAACCGCAGTATAAAGCTGGACACACACCAGAGGATTTTTAGCCAGATTTTTAGTCTGAGGAGGCGTGGCTCAATAAAAACTTCCTCTCATGGCATGATCTGTGGTGGGACTCCTCATGTGTGTGTATGTGTGTCCTCATGTCTGTCCTTAAGTGTGTGTGGTCTGTGCACAGATCTTTAGTCTCAAAAGATTTAAAATCCTGTAGTGTGTGGGCACCTTAATATTGTGAAATAATATTGTGGTGGGACGCGGCTGTGTGAGCACGAGGGCTGTCTTTGATCTCCTCTGACAAATCAGAGGCCAGCAGTCTGTTCACGTCATGCTAGTACCAGGCCAGCTCGCTTTGACCCAAGGTTGAAGACGGTCCCAAAACTTGTGCCTGGCTCACCCGGTTTGATCCGCGTCTGGCATGTGGAAACAAAAGGCTAAGCAGGTAGATCAGGCACTGGGCCCGGCCGGACCTGCCAGTGGAAAACCCTCATGTAATATACTGTATATAATAAGTGTCTCTGAGTCCAAACACCTTCACCAAACTTTCTCCAATCCAGTCTCTTTGCAGGTTGCTATTGTAGATATTTTTTTTCACATTTGAAGCCTCAGTTTTCCACAGAGGACAGCAATGAGCCCTCTGCTGGCATTATAGAGTGTGAAGCTACATTTAACAATGCACTCCATAATATAGGTTTTTCTTATTACACATTTTTAAGTAAGGTGCTATGGTGTCCTAATGGCCTCAAAAAGTATAGCAGGAGCTTTAATGGGAGGCTATGCAGGTTTGTTTGTTTGTTTGTTTGTTTATATGGTTGGGACAGTGCATGTTAATGAACACACATGAGAACCATACATGAAAACACAACGCTCCGGATTGTAGCCTTGGGCTAATTTGCATCCGTTGTAGCACACTCGTACACACAAACACACTCTCATTCATCCTGATCTATTGTACATGTGAGTGGTAGAGGAAACCTACACAGACACGAGGAGGACATGCAAACTCCACACAGAAAGGCCCCCTCCTGGCCCGGGATCGAACCATGGCATGGAATTCATTATTTTGTTATGAGTACATGAAAGACAACTTGCAACACATTTTTCTCAAATTTATGTCAGAAGTCTGTGACAAAAGTTTCAAATGCATACTACAATATTTGTTTCCCTATTCACCTGTGGCGTCTCACCTTAAATCACTCTTCAAATTTGAGAATATTTTCCTTCTCAAGACCCCACGCGTCTGCAATCTGCACATTTTTTCACCACAAAATCTTGAATTTGCTTGTGTTCTGCCGGCCGTATCCGATATCACTGAAAGCCCCCGACTGTAATTACATTGTAAATGCAGATTAACTATGAATATTTTAGCGGGGATTACTAAAAGAGGAAAGAGAGGGGAGAGAGAGAGAGAGTTGGAGCGAATCCATCCGTTCGGCACACACCCACATGGTGAAAGAAGTGCATGAAAAGCTCTTTTGAAGGTGGGACTAGTCTTTCATTGCGAAGTTGTCAGCCTATTATCATCCTTTCATATGTTCGGCACCGTTATTAACCGAGGAAAAAAATAACATAACAAAGTGATAATAAAAAACGTCACTCCAGCATGTCAGTTTGAGGGAAAGCAATTCTTATCTCCGGACCAAAATGTGTCAGTAATGAGTGTGTCTTAACAAAGATTAGCCGTAATTTCCTTTGTCATTCTCCCGCATTATGGAGCCCCTCACAAAGCCACAGATGATGGCAGCGGAGAGTGGGCGGGAGGACACAAGCAAAGAGTGAAGCGCACAAGAGAGCATCCCTGGGAGCTGGGAGTTGGCCTGTCAGTCAAGAACATGCAGTCCCTCCGAGCCGCGCAGCCACAATATATGCACATGTTTTTGGGGGCCCCCTGTCAGCCTCAAAGTGCGCCTGTCAAAAGGGCGGCAGCGTGACAACTTCCCACCGCCGGAAAGGAAGGAAGACACCAGACAAGGAGGACAGCCGGAGTACAGGCGCAGGGCAAGCACTAAACGGTGATGAAGGGATCAAAAATATCAACGTGACAGAAAAGGTGGATCCAGACAACTACCAGTCCCTGCACAAGAAATGTTGGTTTGTAAAAATGTATGACACGGGATATGTTCACTGTATTTGTTTCTCAACTCACCACACAACATATATGAAAACTACTGAAGAGCAGAGTCAGCTTATCTGAAACTTCATGGTTTGCACACATCTAAAAAGGGACAAAAACCTCATAAAAGTCTAAGTGTATGTTGGCATTAATTTTAGGAAAGTCACAACTAACTATTTAAAATGTACATGCTCCTTCTCTAATTCTTTGTAATCAAAATCAAAACCAGTGTAGAGCCTTTACTTGTCATGACTGAAGCCAATTCCAGAACAACTATGGGCCTTAGCCGGCTTACAGCAGGGTCAGTTTAAGATCATGCATACAGGGCTTAAAAACAGACTTTAAAACATTATTTTGGGTGCTTTAGCATTGTTTTAAGGTTTACAATTTGAAATGTATGTAGGAGGAGAAGATGGTAGCAATGAAGTACAGGCACCAGGGTTGGTGAAGGGTTTTCCTGGGGCTCCCCCCGCAGGCAGCAGTGGGAATAACTTTGTATAAAGTAACTTTCAGTTTTGCTGTACAGTACAGTGGTGGTTAGCAGCTTCAGCACAGCGTGATAAATAAATAAAAAATAAATAGATTGTGGACTTAAAAATGTGGAGGACAGTTTCAGGTCATAACAATAATACAAACCCAGGAAGAAGAGATCAAAGCACATGAGCGTAGAAGAAGAAACAGCCAAAGCAGATTACTCAAAACTGCCTGAAAGAAGAAATACCATTCCAGGTGTGTGTATTTGTATATAACTTTATTTTCTTTATAACATAATTTAAAGTGCAGAAAAGTAAATTTTGCATGATTTATCTCCTTTAATAAAGGTTCCAGCTGGTTCTAGTTAGGGATGTCATGATTCTAAATTATTATTATTATTGTGAGGAAGAATACTGCGATTGTACGATTGTTCACAATTATCGGAAGAAAATACAGAGAATACAAAAATCTACTGTACATTCAGCTTATGTTTAAATTAAATTTAAAAAAATCCATATATAATGAACGGCTGATTTCCGTGGGTTTGCAGTTTCACTTTTTCTTGGTGTTTTATTGTGACATAACAAATGCAGTGTTGCACATGGTTCTTTTGGGACTCTTCCTTTGGTGACATTATCTAATTGTCCTGCAAAGATGGATGAAATTTATTCTCTGCACATTGTGACAGTGGCGCAGGTGGTAGAGCGGGTCGTCTCATGATCGGTAGGTCGGGGGTTCGAATCCCGGCTCCTGCAGGTGCAGACTGTCGTTGTGTCCTTGGGCAAGACACTTCACCCAATGCCTAAGTGTGAGTGGTTGGTGGTGGTCGGAGGGACCGTTGGCGCAGATGTGAGCAGCCTCGCTTCTGTCAGTCTACCCCAGGGGAAACTGTGGCTACAATAGTAGCTTACCACCATCAGCATGGAGTAAATGAGCCCCCTCCCTTTCATGTGTGAAGCGCTTTGGGTGTGACTATGTCATATGAAAAGCACTATACAAATAACATTCCCTTTCCCTTACTGACTTTGTGTATTTTTGGTGAAACACTGGACACCTTTTCCTCCTTTAACTCATTGACTGCCAATGACGTTATAGACGTCAATTAAAATCCCCACGTTGACTGCCAATGACGTCTATAGACTTCAATTAGGTTTTTTGATGGGGCGGGGTGGAGAACGATCTGACGGAGCTTGTGTAAAAAAATCAGGCCTCTAGACAGAAAGGGGCTGATTCTGTACATCGTAAAAGTCACATCAAATATTTTTTTAGAGCAGAAAGTACATGGTAACACAGGAGAAGTCTGCAGCAGCAGAAGAGACAGAGACAGAGACAGAGACAGAGACAGAGACAGAGACAGAGACAGAGAGAGAGAGAGAGAGAGAGAGAGAGAGAGAGAGAGAGGGGGGGGACGTGTTATTAACGCAAAGTCTTTACAGGCAGCAGTGCAGCAGCGGGGGCAGAGACAGAGAGAGGAGCCAGCCGCGTTTCTGTCCTGTGTCCCCTCCCCACTTGCAGATTCATTCTTGTGCTCAAATATGTTATCCCCAGTGCAAAAATATACCACTAAACAATATTATCTTCAAAATGTAGAAGTTGTGGGTGTTTTGGACGTTTCTGTGTTTATTGTCACATTACCACCTGCAGTTCCACTGTTGTCCACACGAGAGAAAGCGCTCTGCTCTCTCTCTCTCTCTCTCTCTCTGTCTCTCTGTCT
>OMNZ01091977.1:0-12169 GCA_900303255.1 Lesueurigobius sanzi
AAAATCTGGCTCTATCCATTATTCTGTCGTTGAAAATGTTGTCAATTTTGGCCATTTTTACATAAGATTAAAATAAACAAGGATTGTCTCTAAAAGTGGCAAGTCCCCAAAAATGGGGACGTTAGGGCTTAAGAGGTTAAGGTGGACGCACACCTGGCGCGAGTGACGTCTATGTAAGATGAGAAAGCGTGCACACATGTGTCATAGAGGCGTGACACAGATTCATTGTCTCCACAAAAATAAAAAATAAACTATTCTAGTGTATCTTTTGCAGTGTGAAAACAAGACACACAGAGCAATAATGAACACAGCTTCAAACAGGATTGTTGATGAGTTGGAGAATGTGAGCTGCTTGAACATGAAGGCTGCACAGGGCCGAGGAGAGGGTTTAGAGGCGAGGGCAGCGCCTAACCCAGAGACCGTAACTAAATAGAGACTGCAACTAAATAGAGACTGCAACTAAATAGAGACTGCTAAATCATCTGAAATTTAAATGGGGACTCGTTTATTCGATCTGTTCCAGGATAGCAAAATAGTTTTTATAATTTAATAATTTAGCAGTTTGTTGATTTAAAAGGACAATTTACATACTTACAAAAGTCCAACTCATAGTCCATTGTTCTTTTGTGGGTCCATGGCAGCGGCATCCATGATGATCCAGACATACAGAACACAAACACAGGAGAAAGAGGAGGCGTGACAGAGGAGGTCCGACTCTGGACCCAGGCCTCCACAGGGAACCTCCTCTGCACTACAGCAATTTAATTGTAGTTAGTAACATTACCAAAAAAAAAATGAAAAAGAGGTTTCTATCAAGCTTCACCTACCGGGGCTATGATGGCGAACCGTGCTTCCGTGGCGGGAAGTCCCAAACGAAGCCAAACGAAGGTATACTTTATTAATCCCCGTAGGGAAATTCATACTCTGCATTTGACCCATCCTTCGATGCTGGGACAATCCGTCAGGAGCAGTGGGCAGCCGTGTTAACGGCACTCGGGGACCCATCTCCAGATGTGGAGCCAGGTTTAAGGTCAGAATCACCTGGCCGGAAGATTTAACCTAATGTGCATGTTTTGGGTTGATGGGGGAAACCGGAGCACCCGGAGAAAACCCATCCAGACACAGGGAGAAACATGCAAACTCCACACAGAAAGGCCGCACGGGTCGGGAATCGAACCCGGGACCTTCTTGCTGTGAGGCAAGAGCGCTATCCACTCTGCCACCGTGCCGCCCACGACAGGAGCAAGTAGCACTCGGGCTAGCCTGGCTATACATCACAGCGCTTACTTCCGGGCCGGATGACGTCAAAGGTGAGAGAGGGCAGGCCAGGTGAAAGACAGTTCCTTTTATACAGCACGGTCTAACCCTATTGGCTGTAGGGTGCGTTAAGCCATCCCACTACACATGCATTTTCAAACACTAACAATACGCCAAAGTTGCATGAATAACTGCCCCCCTTTACAGTCTCTTCAGGTATTTAGAAATGCTAATCATCAAATTCAGAGTTCTGTGGATAAACCTTAAATCCAACTGCCCCCAAAGGTAGTTATAACACCATTGATTCTCCATTTGCAGCACAGAGCCTTTTTGGAGGAATCTTTGGCAGCAATCTTTGGCGCATTAATTTCTGCTTGTTTGGCTCACACCGGTGAACTTTTAAATTTGCATTCGCAGTTACGTTTAGACCAGCACAACAAAAGGCAATGAATCATCCATTTTACTTGCACTTTTCGAAATGATACTTAAAGTTGCACTGCCTGAGGCTCATTAAATCCCAGTTAATGCAATCCACTATATGTAAGAGCCATTTGTTTGCTTCCCTTACAAAGCAAAAATGTATGGACACCCACTGAGCTGCAGAGTTTGAGAAAAGTGCTGATTTGAAAGTAAGTACAGTCAAATGCATATTTATTTCATCTGTAACTTCCTATAATAGCTGCTATTAGAGACAAAACACATTTATTGTCAAGCTTAGAATTGTGTTAACCTGAATTTAATATGAATTTATTGGAAGACAACGTTCATATTTGACCCATTTCTCTATCTTTGTGTTCGAGTATACATTTTTACTCTTCCAATCACTACATTAGTTTGGTCACACAAAAGAGGTTGATACAATTCAATACTGTCTTCATGATAATCAGTGTGTGACAGGCTGTATGCTCCCTCGCTCCAGTTAATGGTCCTCAGTTAAAATGTCTGGAATTAAGGTGAGGCACTGCAGGAGATCTCAGGTTTGTTTTTTTCATTCATCTTAATGTTAAATTAATCTTAATATGACTGGCCCCCATCTCGAACCGCCACCTTATCGTGGAGGAGGGGTTTGAGCACCCGTATGGTCCTAGGAGCGCTGTTGTCTGGGGCATTATGCTCCTGGTAGGGTCTCCAGTGCAAACAGGGCCTAGGTGACAGGTCAGACCAAGAGCGGTTCAGAAGCCCCTTATGATGAGACCATCAAGGCTGGTTACGTCACTCAGGGGTGAAGGGGCGTTGGGAGACCCACCACCTGCAGGAGGAGCCATAAGGGACTGGTGCAGAGTGATCAGGGCAGCTTGGACTGCTGCCCCCGCGACCCGGCAACGGATAAGCAGAAGAAGATGGATGGACCTGAAAGTACAAAAGTAATGAAACTCACCCGACTTTGTCAGGAAGTCACTGCATCACATATAATTTACAAATACTGACATTCTTGGTCTTATGATGCAGAGAATGCTACCTACAAGATAAGATAAGATAGTTCGTAACTGATCTCACAATGGAGAGATGTACTACAAGAAGCTATAATCCAAATATGGTCATTTCCATTGTGGGAGACGCCAGAAACAAAAGATCATGAGGACACACACATTTGTGCAGATCTTATAAACTATAGACATTGTTCTATCAAAATGTGTGTTTTGTTACACTCTGGCATCAACATCTCCACTTTACTAGCTCCTATAAACCAAAATGTTCAGTCTTGGACTCTTTCTAATATCTAATTCTGCCTAGGGAAATATAATGTTATTTGTATAGCGCTTTTCATATGACACAGTCACACCCAAAGCGCTTCACACATAATCTTTCTCTAATAACTAGCTTATTCCAAAAACAAGATATCCAAAATTATTTGTAACTATAAAGTCAACAGAATAAAACCATAAACATAAACCTTGCTCTACCCATTATTTATTATTTCATTGCCAAAAATATTGGCTGGTTTGACCATTTTCATTCCCCTATTCATATTATATTATATTTCCTCTCGTGAAATAATAAATCTTATTTAAAAAAAACAGATCATTATTTACTGAAAAAAGAAATAAGAAATATGCACAAACTCGCCTCCGTCTCTTCTCACACTGACACTCAAAACTATAAAACTGTAAATTTATTCACAAATGTTCCAAACAGAATTATGCACCTGCAATGAGCTTTGGGATGAAGCCGTGACATCCCCCCTGGGTTGGAGTTCTGAGTGTGGTCCATAAATAAAGTGTCTGGGCTGTGACAGGCTGCACCAGTACTGACCTCTACCTCCGCATCTGTGGGACTGAGAGGAGGCCAGCCAACTACTCGCTCGATCCACAGCCAAGGACGCTCACGCCTTCAGCCACCTCACTCAGAAAGGCGTTTTAAGAAAATAAACCGAGACCCCAAGGAAAAGTAAATGACTTGCGTTCACTACAGGTTTACTCAAATACAAGTTCTTTCTCATTTTATTTTTCGCTCTTTTCTATTGCATCAACACTAAAACATAAATCAGATCACGGAGTAGTATTTTCACAAAGTGCCTTTTTACTTGATGTTGTGTTCAAATGGAGGGCAGAGTCTTTGATTCAACTCCATGGGAGACAGACAGTTTTGAAGGAAATCTCAAAATGGAAAATCCACAAATGTCGAACCTGATCATTATTTGGTCTGCAAACCTGTTGTTCATCTTTTTATTCATCTTTTGGCTGAAAATCCTTTCATGTGACAAAAAGCGCATTGTTCTTTGCGAATAATGTCACCGCTTTATTCGCAAAGAATAAAGCGGTGACATTATTTATGAGAAAATAATGGGACCGATGTGTGCTGAAAAAGAATACGTTGAACTTTGTGCCAGTTTAAGTTTATATGGAGATCATTTTTCAAGCTGGTTACCATAGTTGCCACCATAAAATTCCTCCCTAACCACCTCAGTTTTAAAGTGCATATCAGGTTTCCTTCATCCTTTGGAATTATGACTTATAGTTAAATAACTGATATCTGTGGAAAGTAATAATCTTAATTTAGCAGGTTGATGAAGAAACGTTAGTGACAGAGGCAGAAGGAAAGTTCCACAGAATAACAAACTCATTTCTCATTGCCCATATACAATAAGGAAGTGAAAATTCCAACGGAGGTGCACTCCTGGCCTCAGACGTACCACACTATACAAGGAAGACAACCATTAGGATGACTTGGCACAGCCCAATGGGTCAAAAGAGGGAGGCATATCACTTACCCGAAAATCAAACACTGTCGGCGGCCTCCATGAGCGCGTGCTACTACAGCGGCGCAGGAAGAGCCAACAATGTACAAAACAGACCCATGACATGAACAAATTTCAGATCTTTGATCTGACAATAAAGTATTATCAATCAATGAGGAGCGGAACGGTGTTCCCAAAGCTGTCGAGGTTTACAACTGCTGACAAGGCATCAACATGTGACACCACAGAGAGAAGAGTGGCGATATACGAGGCAACTGCAGCGCACTAAGACGCCCCTGCTGTCACAACGGGCACAACCCCCAAAGACCCACGAGAACAGCGAGGTCCGCACACGGGGAAGACAAAAGAGAAAGAACCAGAAGAGCTTAAAGTAGGGGACGGCAGATGCACTCCACATTAAGTAAGTAATTAAACAACATATTTGGGAAGAAGCTAACTCTCATTCGCCTTCAGAGTCTGCATATTGTACCTGTTACTTTGATTTCTTTCAGAATAACCGCGGTGCTTGGTTGACATCAAAATTACTTGTGCAAGATGAATTATTGCACTCCTTCGAGCACAAAGTTATGGCTTCAAGAGTCGACTCAGTCACACAATTTCCAACTGAGATTTCAAGCTGGATATGCTTTAAGTTTTGTAAAGGATGCCTTGTTGGTGGCGTGTTTATTTGCAAGACTGACTTTTCACTGAAGGGTGGATATGCAAGGGCCATCCAAAAACTCAATTAAGCACATAACGGACAGTATTTTAAGACCGGGTGAGAACAAAGCAGCATAAACTGTATAGCTGTAAGGTTCCAATACCATCTGAAGTATTGGTAAAATCTAAAAAGAAACATGGTCTTTGGTCTAATAATCCCCATCTATAAACTTAACTAAGCTCTCCATTCTCTCTCATTCCCATCTTTCTTCTCCCCAAGGACGTGTCTCTTGTGACCCTCCGTTTCGCGAAAAGATGTCTCCAAAATGGCTGCCGTGGGATCGAAGCTATTCCCCCGACTTCTGAGATGAGACTTGCAGGAAGTAGCACGTGTATGTGTATGGGCCCTTTTTTATTTTCCCTGGCCCTCTCTGATCTGATCTGATGTGAAATCACAAATTGGCCCCTCGCCGCTGCCCCGCGTGTACATAACCCGACTCATTAAAGTGTGGAGGGTTATTAAAAAGTGATGGAAGGAGGTACTGCTTTGACAAGAAATAGTGATTCGGTTTAATAAGGGAGAAGACGAAGAAGAGGCAGAGAAGGTCTCTACAAAAGGAGGCTGTACAAAAAATGGAACATTGCCGACAGAGTGAGGCGTTTACAATTCACGTTCACATTTGTTTAAGCCGTAAAGATGTTTTGATAATCCTTAGTTATTTATTTGTCGACCTTAGACAGTAGGGAAAGGGACATCTCCTCTGCTGGGTCCATTATTATGATCCACAAATAGGCCGAAACTGCAGACAGCACATTCCCATTCTGTCATACCGTTGCATTTGTAACAGCAATGACCAGATCCTCTTGAGATCTCTGCTAAAAATAACCAAGACACATTGAGGATAAAAGCATTAATATGAGAAACATTACAGTTTAAAGGCTCGAAACGCATTGATGGTGATAATTTAGAGTAGTACCAAAGTTTGGGTCGTGGGTCAAGATTGCGTGGTCAGGGTGTGCCGCAGGCTAAATATGACCGTTAAAATAACATTAATACAAGAGCATTTTAAATAAGAGAAACATTCAACAAACCAAATCAGTTTGGTGTTGATTTAATTCAGTAAAATGTATGTATGAGAGAGAGAGAGAGATTTTAATAGTAAACAATGTAGCTCCCTTAACTCCTGATTGGATGAGCCCCTCCTCGTGTGTGGATTGATGGACAGCCCGGCTCAGAAGAAAAAGAAAGAAAATAAAACTTACTTTGTATGACTTACTTTCAAAACCTTCAAAATTAAAGATGGTCAATTGTTTGCAGTCTGTAAAATTTGTAATACATAAAAATTTTACAGTAAAATGTGATTAATTATTTATCAATTATTTATTTGAATTTCAACTATTTATATGCAGGCCAAAGTAGGAACTTTTTGGAGCAGATTCATGTTTCACTCTCTCTTCCAAGCATTCATGGTAGTTTCTCATGACAATACTGTAACTAGCAGCAGCACAGGCTGAGTCCATAGCAAAGGTGAGAGGCTGATGGGACTAATATCAGTGTCTGCACAAAGTAGGTTTTCAAAATTGTTATATAATTTATAAATCAAGAATTTCCTCGGGGGAGGAATAAGAATTCTGCTGGGCCAGGTATGGCCCAATGGTCCGCATCTTTGGCATCCATAATTTAGAGGCAGCTGAAATGACCATCACCCCACAACTGAGTGGGACACTATTGTGTTATCAGCATGTAACATATAGAGGAATGTAGGTTACTAATGGATGTTGATTCATAATTAATGCACTCTGACTGTGCATATAAAATGAAGGAGTTTTTCAGCTTTCAAGGCAAAATGTGAAGCATACTGTTACTGCCATCAAAAGGTTCGAAGGAAGGCCTTTCTGTTTTCAACATAGTCTGAGTACTGTGATTGTGAAAGGGACATACATAAGTTGATATTGGTATTACTCATATTGGGTCCATTGTTTTGTTTTATTTTACACTATGGGTTTGAGATATGCTCTGCATACTTTTGACAATAAATACTTTTCTGCGTGGATCGGGAAGTCTGGGCATCTCAGACCCGGCCCCAGATAAAGCGGAAGAACATGGATGGATGGACAATCACTGCCAAACAATGATGAAGTCCAACATATTAAGCCACTTTACGTTCTGGAGATGTCTTTCCAAAGATGAGATTGTGACTCCATTCAATTCTACACCGTGAACACAGCCTATTGACTCAGGGCGAGTCCATTAGCTGCTCCTCCATTGTTTTTCTTGTTTTCTGGATTACGTTTTTTCTGGATTCATCCCGGTACGTGAAATCTGTCACTCGAGCAAGCCGCTCTGATTGGTTTCCGTGCTGCGTCTTACTCCAAAAGTTCCATTATTCTGACTTTTGCATGTGCCGCTTGGGAAGCATGGGACACATCACACGTCAGACGCTTGAACCGTGAGAAAAGCTTCAATCGTGCCACGAGCTCAGGACGCGCCGCTTGATCACTTGATGCTTTTGAAAGTGAACACCTTTGCGTCCAAGCAGCCTTTGGTGTGAGCGCTGCATAACTGTGGTACTGCAGGACTTTGAAGATTCTGTTTGGAAAACTATTGATACAGAAAGCAATGCATCATACTATGGGCTGTGTAGAACAAAAACAACACTCGAAGATAGTCAGTAGCATGTAGCGTGAAGTTAACTTTTTAATGTTATTTAGACATTTGGGTCATTGAATCCCTTTGTCCCTCTCCATGTCTGCACCATGTCTGGTTGAAATAATACATGCATTTGCTTAGAAAGAGTATAGTTTTTCTCATTTATTTTCCCTTTAACTTCCAAAGTGGCCATTTGTGGGTGTTCCCAAAGGTGTTGTTTGTTTATTTATTTATTTCCACATGGAATTGGCATCATCTCTTCACCTCTTCTCAAACCATTTCTGTGCCCTACAAATATCGCGCACTTCAAGGCAGACATTATATTACCATCAGTCTGCTGTATTCCCAACAACATTGACCAAATCCCCTCGGGGTGCTGAAAATAGCCCAACCACTCACTATGAATAAGAGCATTTAAATATAGTCAATATCATTGTGTATTTTGGACCAGTATGGCGGAATAGAGTGAGACATATGTCCTCATTCACCACGACAACACATAACTACGAGCAAAAATGGAGTGGGTGATAACCAGGTAACAAGACAAGGCTGGACCGAAATGTTAGACCCCTGGGACTGACAGGACAGACAGGGAAGGAGAAGTGAGCAGTGATTGGGCAAGAATAAAGATGCGGTTTGTTCCCTTGGGCTGTGACGGGAAAGAGAGGACATCAATATTTACAACTAAACACAACAGCTAAAAGGAGAAAGGGCTCTGGAATCGCATTCAAGCTACACTGTAAAATCCAATTTGTACTTGGAATATAGTTTGTAAACCCAATGCACTTCATATTTTAAAGGAACAATACAGATTTTTTTTCTAGTAGTGAAATTCAATTATTGTGGAAAAAGGTGTTGCGCATCTAATTCTAAAGCTTTTATGTCAATTTCATGAACATGCAGGCTAGGTACAGGGCCTTTAAGTAATGGTTACAAATACAAAAGTCCTAAATGGGTGTCTAATAGTGCTGCCTCCATATCTCGATTATTACTTTGATATTTCCATGCACATTTGTTGAAATCTTGCTTTTGTGCTTAAAACTGTCTGTGTGGCGCCCTCTTCAGGTTAACATTCTGTACAGTATTTGAATTTTGGGTCTGTCACCTTATTGGTTCAAAAGATTGTGTGACGTCCCAAAACAGTGTGACGTCAGCAGCCCTTTCACTGCCGCTGAGGGGTATATAAGCGGCTCAGTCTCGCACAAGCCTCGTAGCGAGTCGGAGTCTGCAACAGAAGGCTAATGTTGCTAACCAGCTGCTAATGGCAATTCAAAGTGTTTTATATTCAGAGACTTAACGCATATGTAATCCAGTGACTAAAACGGGCTCATGAAGAGCTTTTAGCATGTCCATATTGAGTAACATTTAGCTGCTGCTGGAGCAAACATAACCTCAACACTATATAGAGCAGTTAGCGGTAGCTAAAACACGGCTAAATCTGGGCCAGTGGCCTCCACAGCGCCTTGCTCCCTTTCCTCTATCCTCTGGTGAAGGTGGTTGAGAGAAATCCACCTCAAACAACCTATCTGATGCAAAAGAGCTAGCATCACTATGGCTCTCCACTGCTACTGTCACTGCCAAAGTCAAAATGTCAATCACAGCCCAGACCAGACAAACTGCTCTGCCTGGCGACGCCTCCTTCAGGCGCATAGAGCATCGTAGTCCCGCCCACCAGCTCGTCTGTACAAGCACGCGCCTCGGTGCTGGAAGTAATAATCCCATTCAAAAATTGCATAGACTTTTCGAAAAAATGAATATCAAATGTTTAAAAGAACGATAGCAGCTAGTCAGCTACGTGGAGACTTATGGGCATGAAACACACAATAATAAATGAAAATTGTATCCAAAACTTTATAAACCAAAACGTTATAAAAATATTTCGCACTGTTTTCAAGTATTGGATATTTTCTTGCTTGTAAAATGTGTGCGCTATGGCTAGCAGTTAGCACGTAGCTGATTAGCCTCCGTCGTGCTTTTAAACTCGTACAATTATAATTTTACGAAAAGTCTATGGAATTTTTGTTAGGCTCTGGTAGGGCTGGGCGATTATGAAAAAAATATATATATATTTTCCCCATAATGAACGATTTTCCATTTGATTTTTAATAAGAATAAAAATAAATAACAAATCAATATGGCCTTAACTGTAGCCGTGATTATACAGATTGCTGGGCTCGGGCCCGATCCTGTTGTATTGTTACATGACTTCTAAACTGCGTGCTAACTGCCAACTTTCTACTACAGAAGCAGAAATGGGCACCTCTCCACCCACACAGTAGCTACCACACCTCTGACATGGCAGGGACACAAAAACACATGTGCAGAGATGCACAAAAGAGAAAGTGTTTGAAGAAAGAACGCAAGATTAAGTTTACTAACAATTGTTCACTAGAAAAAGGTGGAGTAGAAACCGTGAAGAAATACTCATGTTCCTTAGTGCTCCAATATTTGGGGGAAAGTGCAGGTCATTTTTGCTGTTTTGATTTTGCAGACGCTATGGAACCATGTAACTGAACACAACTGAGCATTTACCGCCACCTACTGGACCAGATTTGTAATTACTAGTGACAACAAGTGGGCACTGCATGTTTTTTTCTGCGGATGGATTGGCCAGTTGCCTGACCATTAAAGTTCCCCTTTAAGATCAACCTTTTTTAATATCGAGATTCGATTAAAATGTGATTTACTGCCCAGCCCTAGTAGGTAAATTTGTTCTTTAAGAAGGCGTTTGTGGTATGCAGCACATAAGATATACTAGCATACACGTTCTGATTATTAGACATTGCCCAGAGGCTTGTCAAACTGTTTCTCAGTTTGGCGAAATCAGACAGTTTGAGGAATCATTTATGCCTATATACTGCACATTCTCTTTATAAACTTTATAATGCGCTAATACAAAACTGTAAAGAAATATTGCTTGCAGTCTCTTTCTGACTCCATGCCTTTCTTTTACATAAATGCATGAAAGGACCACGCTGTGTGCCTCTATAGCTGTGTCTGCAGAAGTCAACTCTCCCTCTGCAGACAAGGGTAAGATAGAGAGAAATGAGATAAGGAGGCGGCGGTGAGTGCTGGCTTTGCGCTGCTCCACTGACGATGAATACATTGAGTAACTGGCAATAACCGTGGCCACAATAACCCGTGTACTCCTGACCTGCGATGGCGCCACAGCTGTTGCACCCACACAAGAGAAGCTGTTCAAGTCACTTCTGAAAGCGGAAGCGGTTTTGTAGCAACTGTCAATAAAGTGCAAAAAGTGAATACATTTGATTGTGTTGAAGCATGGTTCGTATAGGTTTCCACTTGAGGTTTTTCATGACTTTCCCATGACCCTTAACCAAATTTCCATGATTATTATCCACATTGTGCTGTAGTCAAGACCAGAATACTTCAGAAAGACCAGTGTGTACTCAACACCAGTGTGCCTGTGACAAATACAGCTGCTTTGCACACTGATCATGGAGTGTAATGGAGTGGCTGGAAGACAGGTAGTTCCCTATGTCTAAAATCAAAGTCTGACTTATGGTGGGATGCTCTGGCGGAGCGAGGACTCATATGAGCGGGGAACATGTGTGTAGTGCAGTGTCTTTGGCTCAAAGTACCATGCACTGGACGCTTTGCCTGCACTGACAAGTCCCTTTACTGTCCGGGTGCAAGTTAAAGACCAACTAACCCCAAGTTCCAAAGTTTACTTTTAAGCACAAAAGTTAGATTTCTACAAATGTGCACTAAAATGCCAAAGTAATTATGGAGACATTTAGGCAACACTATTAGACACCCATTTATACAGTTAATCAGCAAAAAAAAGTTGATTTGGTGTTTAGTTGTTCTTTAAATGCCGACAGTACAGGACATCTGCAATAACCACATAAAAGTATAAATTCAAGATTCAAGATTATTTATTTGTCAAACCAATCGAATGGTTCGAAATTATGTTTCTCTCATCCTTGATTGTGGAGCGGGGGGAGGGGAAAGAGGGGAGGGAGGCAGGGGAGAGAGTTCAGCTTCCCGATGGCCCTGTGTACAAAACTGTTCCTCAGTCGACTGGAACTGACCCGTAGATTCCGCAGTCTCCTCCCTGAAGGCATCACCCTGAAGACGTTTGTGTAGGTTCTCAGTCGTACAGGAGTTGTCCATCGTAGGCAAAAGTTCTTCAGTCTTCATCTGTACTCTGTAGTTGAAATGTAGGACGTTTCGATCTTACTCCAAAGATCGTCATCAGCTACTGAAGGCCTGGAGCACGAAGTGGGTTTATAAAGCTAGTGAACCAGCAGGAGGAGTCAGCCTCTGAGCCCCTCCTCTCTTAATGCTAAAGGTAAAGTGCTTAACGATGGTCCATTGTCTCCCCTGAGCTCCTCTCTAAGTCGTTGATACTGCTTATGGCCCTGCTGCTCCCAGGAGTACAGGCTCATTTACATGACAAC
>OMNZ01091980.1:0-11213 GCA_900303255.1 Lesueurigobius sanzi
AGGAACTCTTACGCATGTGCACTATTTGAAAACACACAGCGGTATGGACTTCTCATCCACCGCAAAATCCTCTTTAATGCCTTTAAGTGTCAACAGTTGATATAACAGCTAAACTTGCAAGACTTAAATAAAAATAGGAATTTCAACTTATGATGAAAGATACAGTATTTCTACAAAATGTTCTGTTGATTCAATACATTATGAAACTGTGCTGAGAATAATTGATTTAAACAAACATTTTTATTCACAACTGTCGATAACCATCAGTGAACGCTCACAAACAGCACCGGTCGCAGTCACCAGGTCACTATGAAATCCGACAACAATGTCTCAAAAAGATATCACAGACCCATAGTTCTGCTTTTCATTTGAAATACTGTCCCTTGTGTCCAATCAAAAGACGTTGTGTAACTTTATTTAATTGTCTTGTCTCAGTGAGCCGTGTATGAGCCAGATTGATCTGATATTAATGAGGTGTTTGAGGATGGTTTGTGTGAGCTCACTGTTGTTGTAAGCTTAGACTGGTCCAGTGGCATAGGGACAAACTGTTGAATTAAACATGAGTGAACGAGAGCAGACTCACCCTCCACATATGTGGGGAAGGACACCCGGCTCCTGCCAGCCTGAGGACCATAGAGGGCTTGTTAGTATATGTGCAGGACAAGTGCAGTAAAAAGCATAGAAGAGCCTTATTGTTTATAGACCTCTCTGGATGAGGGAGTCTCTGGGCTGTCGTCCGGCAGCAGCTGTCGGCTGGAGCCCTCTGCTCCAGAGGGAGAGGGGGATCCTGAACGTGGAGACTGGACACAACAATTACCATAGAGTGAAAAAAACACAAGAGCTACCAGCTGCATATGTCATCTATCTTTCAGTTTTAGTCAGAAGGATGTAGGCCGACCCCATTTTTATATTTTAAATAAATGCAAAGAAATCAAGTCAATTTAATAATAAAAAATACTTTTGGAATATAAATTAATAAACTTGAACTGTGAATCAAAAGAACAGTTACTGACACATCACAGGCATTTGTCCAAGTTCAACTCCAGCATAAACAATCATTAGTCACAACACGCACTCAAACTCCTCTTCTTACTTCACTGCCCTCCCACACATCTGCTCAAGCCCTCTAAACCAAAGAGCCAAACCTTGTCTTCCACATCACTGTCCTGCGGCAGCTGACCCTGCTTGGCCTCTTCCTCCTCCAGCTTCTCCACTTGGTATATCCAAAAGTTCTCCATAGCGTCTGCTGCAGGTCTGACCCGTTCACTGTGCTCTGTGCTGCCTCCAAATGAGCAGCTCAGGTGACAGGTGTCGAGCTACTGCCCCGTCACCGAGCTACAGCCAAAGACATTCAACAGCAGAGTGGACCTCGCAACCGCTGCTGTGGCAACTGTGACAGCCATATTGTGACAGTAGAAGAAGAGGCTATTTCTAATTTAAGTCGGTACAGTTTCAATTACTTATCGTCTTTAGCTTGCGTCATGGTTCGTATCCTTATAGTGTACGGTCAAACACTGTTAGTGGCCAATTAATCTAATCATTTTACACAAATGAAGGTTCACTTTGTTATTTGCATTTGATCCAACCTGTCAGGAGAAGTGGACAGTGTCTAGAAAAGCACTTCCAAAATGGGCCAGGAAACAAATCTGGGATTTGCTGGGCACTAGCCACTATATTGCTAGTAATAATGCATAATACAACCATAACAACCATATTTAACAAAATATGAATGAAAAAACTAAACTTAGGTGAAAGTGGAAATGTAAAAAATCAAAAAAGGGAGAAACTTAAGGCGAGAGACGGTGAATAAAATGTGAAGTGATATAAATTTGAAACTTTTGCTGTAGATTACAGCTGTTTTTGTTATTTTATGGGTAAAAATGGACAAAATTGCCTATATTTTGGTGATAAAATGTAAATAATGAATAGAGCCTGCTTAAATGTTATGGTTTTACTTTGGTGATATATTAGTTACAAAGATTTGGATATCTTCTTTAGTTTTTGAATAAATTAGTTGTTTTTTTAGGGTTCAAAAATCAGGAATTAAATATTGAAAAAACCCTCTGAACAAACCTTCAAAATATAGTTAAATAGACTGAAAGTTGAGAGTCTGTAGGAGCTTTGTCTTTGAATTTACAATTTCCCATTTAGTTATATGGTGAAATGTTGAATCAGTGCGAAAATGTCATTATTTATTTAAGATTACGTAATGATTTGTTTCCAGGTGATAGTATATATGTTAAGAGAGCAAACTGGCCCAAACCCTGAAAACCTGAATACTACAGTAAGTGGAGCAGAGCTGGGTGATATGTTTTCTTGATTTTCAATTTGATTCAATTTTCCATAATTAAAAAAAAATAATAATAATGTGGATTTTACTGATGGTTCATGAGATCTACAGTACATTTCAAAATAGACAACAAAACATTCCCACTCCAGAGCCATTTACAAATTAAAACGCTTCCATTGTACTCTTCAAAGTCCTAATCCCACTCTAAACATTCAGCTGTTACTGCCACAAGATTGTAAGATTGTATGTATTGCAGACCAATCAATATCAAAGTACAACAACTGACCATTTGTCCATTCCTGATTATTATTGAGTAAAGGTGGCACTGTCCACTCTAGTTATATTTCATCTGGCTACAGCACTGTCTCAAACTCTACAACCCGTCACATAGACTGTTCCAACTAAGTAGGGTTAAATACAAAATCATTTCAACTACAATAATCTTAGCATGAACTAAAGCCACATGTTTCATCTGCAGCATTTTCCCGAAAAGGTCATGTGACGTGGAGAGCGGCTGCGGACACCGGAGTCTATCTGAATTATTGAAAGGCCAGAGACTTGCCTTTCTCTGCTTGACGGCGATGATGAATAAAAGATCACTGGGCAGAGGCAGCATGTTGTCATCCACAGTTCTTCACTATTGACAGATTTTAAACTGGACAACCACCAAGATTCATAAAACATAAATGTTGTTTCTGCCTGACAAACGGTGAATTCCTAGCTTTTTATCCAGCTCAACATTGTGGTATACATATTTACTAATAAGATTTTTGTACAGTCAAACCAGATTTTCTCAGATTCTCATCAATGGGTGAGCTCAGATAACAGCCTTAGCAGATCGTCAACTTCCTCATTAGACAGCTGACAGAAGATGGTACTTACATCGCCATCTAGTGGTGGCTGCAGCTCACAGTCAGCAGTGGGGCTCAGGTCCTGTCTCATGACCCAGACTGGCTCTTTTGGCTCGTCTGGGGTGTACGGAGACCTCACTGTGCGGGTTTTCACCTCCTCTATGGCCTCCTTAATGTCTTTTATGGCCAGAGATATGGCGTCTTTCTTCTCCTGCAGGCTCCGCACCACGGAGGTCCCTTTGTGGGTGTCCTCAGGGATCGGGCTTGGGTCTGGAGCTCTTTCTGAGTTCTCAATAGGCTCCTCATTGACGGGTAGTTCTTTGGCACAATTTAGGCTGTGTGAGCTGAGGCTGATCTGGAGCTCCACCGTGATGCTATCTCCGTCCTCCTCTTGGTCGCCGCTGTCCGCTCGTGGGTAAGGGGCAAACTCTGCCTCTTTCTCCGGACTGTCCGACTCTCCGTCCGACCGCTCGTCATAGTGGTGCAGCCGCGAGCCCACAGCCTGCTGGTAGTCCCCACTCCCTGGCTGAGCCTCCAGCAGCTTGAAGCCAGGCCGTCTCTGGGGCTCAGAGAAGCCTGCTGCACACATGCCAGAAGACTCACAGATCTCCTCATACACATGTTCCGATGGGGAGTAGATGTCATAGGGCTCACAGTACATCTCCTCTCTGAGCTCTTCTGAGGAACCCAGCACCTATAGAATGAGATGCACAGAGAACATCCAGTACATCATTATTGTTTATATTAAAGAAACTCCAAGTCTGGATAAAAACTGTATCTCTCATTGAGTGGAAAAATATATTTGATCTTTCCACAGCGGCACTCACTGTGGAGCGTTACATAACACACAAATGTTTTTGAAAGGACACTTGCATCCTTAGACTGATTGTGGTTTTATACCTGTAGTGATGCTGTGATTGTTTTTTTTTGTTCATGATATTAGGTATTTGTTGGTGGGTAGCGCCTACTGAGAATGTGAAGTTATATTTTTATATAACAATTATTATAACAATGACGTACTTCTGAAGCAGGTTTAAGCGAACAGAGGCATGTTCACCAGTAGATGGTGAACAGCAGGCATGTTCACCAGTAGATGGTGAACAGCAGGCATGTTCACCAGTAGATGGTGAACAGCAGGCATGTTCACCAGTAGATGGTGAACAGGAGGCATGTTCACCAGTAGATGGTGATCTGCTGACTGCATGACTCTACCTTCTCTAACAGATGTATTTTACAAATAGGCAACATTTTATTTTACAAATGTAACATTATCATTTTTAGACATTGTAGACAAATCTATTTCAGCATCTGAACTCTAAGCTGAAATAGAGAGCCTTTTTCTACAATGGTTAACTTCTGTACGATTGAGAACCTACACCAACCACTGTTGTGTAGACATCTGGGCCATGCAGGTCACAAACCCAAAAAAAGGGTGAGCACTCCCACTCAGTGTTGGGCAAGTTACTTAAAAACTGTAATATATTCTATATTACTAGTTACAGCTTTAAAAATGTAACATGTTTGTATTACACATTACTGTTTCAAAAATGTAACTGAGGTACACTACTATGAGCTACATTTGAGTTACTTTTAGCAAAAAATAAAAAGAGGAGAATAATGCCACCGAGTTAAAGTGTAATCAAAGATTTCCTTTTCCTCAGTCGTCTCCATTCTCTTGTTTTGTTCTGACGAAATTAGCTTCACAAGTCACTTCTACACCAGTATCCAACTTGATTTGGTGCTGCATCTTATTTGGGGGGAGTTGCACTTGTAAATAATGGTCACATTTATTCACTTGGCATGTAACTTGAGTTACTTCAATTGTAGTGACTAATATATTACTGTGTTTTGTTTAAGTAATATATTATATTCCTCAGTTACTGAAAAAAGTAATATATTTCTGTAACTAGTTACTTTTGTAATGAGTTACTCCCAATACTGCTCCCACTGTACAGTATAATGTCCTTTTTTCAACCCACCCAGCTTTTACATCCTCCCTAGTAAACACAGGCAGTTATAGATGGTGCATAACGTTGTCACGTACCTTGGAGTACTCTGCAGCCTGGTCCTCAGGCAGGGCAGCTGCTGCAGGCCTGTGGTTCTCCTCCTCTGGCTCAGTGGACTGAAGCAGGCTATCGTCGCCCTCTGCTCGGTCTGTGTGGGTGTGGAAGCCACTCTCGGTGCTGGCAGAGCGGGCCAGGGCAGAGTCATCACGCTCTCGCTCATCCTCCTGGCTCCTCAGCTCCTGTTGGGCCTCTCTCTGCTGACGCCGCAGCTGTCTGTGCTGCTGGGCTCTCAGCCGGGCCTCAGTGTCCCCCTGACGCCGATAGCGGCTGGTTGCTGCTCGGGCTGGGCCCCTAGGCTCAGGCTCCATGTCCTGAGGAGCCTCACTGCGCCTGTTTTGGTGGGACCTGTTCTTATGGTTGTCAGGGTGGTTAGTGGGCGCCTCACGCTCCTCCATGACGGTCTCGGTGTCCTAGGTATTATAGGTGGCTGAGGGCCTTGGACACTTCCAGGAGTGCATCTGAAATAAATCAGAATGTCATTAAACTTGTGAAACATCTAGATTCAATAAGGTGTCAATCAACAATGGTAAGTAGTTTATAGTTTCCTCTCTTCTGCTGCTGTGGGTAGACTCTATAAGCACCACCTGGAGAGCCAGCATGAAAAAGGGCTGAAGCAGCATCTTGCTGAATCTAGGAGCACATTCATGAGATTTATTCTTTTTTTTTCATCTTGTGGAGGAACAATATGATTTTTCTCAGCTGCTTTTGTTAATGATAATGATGAATGGGGCTTTAATTAAAGCTTTCTTGGTCTAGACTCTGCCATCACAGGTTACTGAAGTATGTGGGCCAGATTCTCCTCTTTGCCCTCGATTTAGAATGTGGTTCCTGTGCTGTGCTTGAAACAGGGACAGACTGCCGTTTCTATCCCATTCTGTTGACCTTGCCTATGATTCCGCCCCTGACACAGCCTGTGTGCGTAGGTATAGCAAACATTTCCCAAAGGAATAAATCAATGGCTACCGCGTTGGATGCATCCCAATAATCAACACTCCAACAGGCTACCCGAAATAGGTCCCATCCATTTGGGACAAAAACCGGACATGTTATTCACTGTTGCGCGTTGCATGTTCTCTATTTCTGGAGAATGTGCCACTGTCTGAACCGCATCATATGGGCACGGCGTTACCCCGCACCTGCACCGCGACAGGCCCTGTCTCCATGACTAGTCAACACACAGTCTGTCTCCAGTCTCCATCACTGGCGCTCCTGGCACTGCGAACAAAGCGCTGCGGCAGCCTGTGCCACAGTGCGGCAGTGCCTCAGCCTCGGGCAGACAGTCAGTCGCACATCGCAGTCTCCCAGAAAACACTCACCAGCTCCTGCTCCCAACTCCAGCCGCAGCGGGATGTGCGCTCCGCCGCTCGCAGTCTTCCATCTTTCTTCAGCTGCTGAGTGTGGAGGCTGGGAGCATGCGTGCCAGCTCCTCCTCGTCACGTACCAGCGCAGACCTCAGCGACCCCCATCTCACTTCAGCACTTCAACACTGGGATGTTGTGATGCGCCTCGAGGAGACACTGCAGACAAACTCAACATATAGATTTTCACCTGGAAACAAGTAAATGGCCTTATCTTTACAGCAAGGAGTGCATGTGTTGCACTGATTCAACATTTCTCCAAAGAACTACATGGGAAATATAACTTCAATGACCAGTTTCTCAAATGCCTTTTTCTCACATTGTGGAGACACAGCTCTTCACTCCTACAGACTCCAAACTGTCCCGTCTGGTATAATATGCTGAAGGCTTGTTTCGAGGGATTTTTAATTCCCAGCCGGATGAGTTTTGACCCCTGGGAGGCGAAAGCTTAATTTTTTTACAGATTTATTTCCTATTTATTCAAAAACTAAGATATTCAAAATCCACTCTGAACAAATCGTTGTAACTAATATCAAGAAAATAAAACCATAAATTTAAACCATTGTCAAAGAAAACAACTTTTACAAGTCCATTTTTATGCATGAAAGTGTTGGTTTATACAATAATTCTTTTCCCTTTGCATTTACGTGAGTAATATACAGCAAGTTTCAATTGATATCACTTATTTTTTCCTATGTCTAAGGTCTTACCACCAGTGTTGGGGAGTAACTAAATACATGTATTTAAAATACGTATTCAGAATACTCAGTTTGAGTAACTATATTCAGGTACAAATACTCTCTCTTTTGAGGGTATTTCGAATACAGTTACTTTTCAAATACCAAAGGAATACAGAGAGAGAGAGAGGAAAGAAAGACAGAGAGACAGAGAGAGTGGAAGGAGAGAGACAGAGAGGAAGGAGAGAGAGAGAGAGGAAGAGGGAGAGAGAAAAGGAAAGAGAGAGAGGAAGGAGAAAGAAGAGAGACAGGGAGAGAGTGAGGAAGAGGAAGGAGAGACAGAGGAGACAGACAGACAACAGTTGCTACATATTTTTAATCTTTCACCATATACAAAAATAATGCAAATCAAGGTGAAAGTATTCTATGTATTCAGAATACAGTACACTGATTGGGCAAAGTAACTGAATACATTACAAAATACATATTAAGACAAGTATTCAGTATTCTGTAACTGAATACAATTTCAAAGTATTCTCCCCAACACTGCTTACCACTCACTGCACAGACACGTCTTTTCTTTTCTAGCTATTTTTCAACATAAACACCTCTACCTTTAAGACGGCAACATGACAAACAGGGAAAGCACAAAGGAAGGTTTTTACTCATTAGCTTTATTATGACAGATTCAGTGAGATGAGAACAGGACTACCTGGCTGTCACTGAAGACAAATTGAGAATAAAAAGGAAAGAAATGTACAAGCTACATCATAGTAAATAGTCACTTATTGAATGTCAGTAACATTTCTGCATAGTTATTTGTGTTGTAGATCTGCAGTAAGACGAAAATATCCGGTCACATATTTCTGATATGTCCACAGCTATACTAGTAATAAACATACTATACGATACAATACTTCAATGTATATTTACTTTAATATCGCCAAGAGTCATGTACACAGTGGTTTCTCCTCCCTGTGATGGGGTAAAATGGAAGCACTAAACTTGAAAAGTGAGCAGAGGACAGGGCTTTTCATTCAGCGATCAAACAACTGTCTGAACATGTAAAGTTTAACCTCTTAAACCCAAACAGGTGCCCAATTTGGGTCCTGGGGAAGGAAAGAGACAGAGAGAGAGGAAGGAGAGCTTGAGAAGAAGGAAAGAGGGAGAGAGGAAGAAGAGAGAGAGAGAGAGGAAGGGAGAGAGAAGGGAAGAGAGAAGGAGAGAGATTTTAGTGCCCAATTTGGGTCCTATAGGGTTTAAGAGGTTAACAAGCCTGGCTCTCGAGCAAAGCTTCAGGTGGATTTCAGAATGCCAGTGTTGTAGTCAATGATATGTGGAAGTTAGTTTGACAGTTATGGGATAATTAATATTTGTTCATTAGCCCATAACGGTCAAGCTAACACTACCGTTTAGCCACCAACAGGTCAGGTAGGCGTGATAAAGAGAAATGAAAACATTAGCCCTTTACCTACATACACAACACAAGTCAGATGGATCCAGGATAGTCCTCTTGAGGGGCAGGGCACAGGTAAAAGCCGTAAACCCATTCATCTTTGTTCCTGGTGAAACACAAACTCTTCTAGAAAATAACTGAATGCATCAAACTTAATGGAAGGGTTTTATCATAGTCTCACATTGTTCCAGTGCCTGAACATTCTGTGCCATAGGTAGTGTTTTGAAGAACAATATGACCTTTGTTAAATAAACCTAGAAAGTTAATGTTCTGGATTACAAATCTAAAAATGCCTTTGAAGTACCTACAGTATGCATATAATAATCGATTAACATATCACCAGTGGAAGAAGGTCTCATTGTTTTAAGCAGTGAAACTCCTAAAACAGCATACGTCATGGACCATTCTCAAGTGCGTGCCCACCCAAACAATCACACACATGAGATAATTCATATCAGACAAGAGACTGAGAACATGAGTTGTCCACCATCCGCCTTTGATAGCGCGATGGTATTCAGATTCATAGAATGTTGTAGAAGACTACTGTGCACAAATAATATCAATACGTTTCTTAGAGAAGATAGCGCTCAGATCCCAGTGTGGGCAAACTACTGCTGCTGTGTAACCTGTCAGACCTTTAGTTTAGCTCACTGCAGGATCGTTCCCCTCAGTCTGAAACACCCAGGGTGTGGCACCGTCACAGTGACACTACATGTCAGGTGGGTGGGGATCATGATTCTACTTCAGATTAAAAGTCTCTGAGTAACAGTCAGAGCTGCAGCTGGAGCACAGTGTGGAGCCACTTTCTGTAGGCCAGGGCCAGGCGTCTCTGATGGGGGCAGGAGCAGCTATCCAGAATGACGCTCACAAAGCTCTGCTCAGAGGGCACCGAGGGCAGCCCAAGAACAGCCCTCTTAAGACGCTTCCGATCTCGTGCCAGTGGCAGTCCAGCCTCCATGGTCGCACCCGTAGCCCTGTGTCCATGCACTGGCTCCTCACACAAAGCTCCATTGGCCTCTGAGCCCACAACACTATTCTGGTTGAGCTGCTGATCTCTCCACCAGCTCTGCCACACGTAGAAGACATGTCGCCTGAACAAAAAAACAACATCTGTCAGAGAGCCTTGGTATATATTACACAAACATGAATGGAGAATGGTTTTGTGAACAAAAGTCACCTGTGGCACCAGAGGGCTTCATGTCCAGGGAAAGACTGGATGAGGTCTGTGCTCAGCTCCATCTCCTGGTGGAGGATTTGTAGCAGATTGGTGAGGTCTTCTACCTCCGCCCCGTGCCCTGCGGGACCCCCATTGACCTTAACGTTGTTGGCTGCTTGCAGTGGAGACATCTCTGCCAGCAGCTGCTGTATAAGGAATTGCCGGTAGTGAAAACCACTGTGGTCAGACACGTGCATGGACACCCATGGGCGCGTGGAGGCCAGCTCATCATGGAGAAACTACAAAGCAAAAAGGATCTTATTATTTCTCCGAGTTTAACCAGCAGGATTGTCAGAAGTAAAGTGGTGCCTGACCTTGGTGTTGCCTTTGGTCATGTGCTGCAGTACCCAGATGCGGTGGGACCAGGCATTGTAGTTACTGGGATACCTGTTGGCAGCGTCTGTGCACACTCTCATTTCCTGCTGAACTGTGTTTGCTGCTTGTTCACTCAGCTGCAGTATTCTATCAGCGTCAGCCTCTGACGCCACCTGCAGCTTCTGTCGACTGAGCATGAGCTGCTGAAGCACCCAGCGCCTGGCAACACAAACAGATCATCCTTTACAGTAGGAGTGTCCAACCTTTTTTACCTGTGAGCTACTTTTGCTGTGAGCTACAAACTAAATGAAATGTTGAAAGCCTTTGGCGAGTTACTAGGAAAGCTTGTGAGGTACTTTTGGAAATACCTGGCCCACAGCAACTCAAACAACAAAAAGGTTTCTTAGCTAATGATATAATATACTTAACTAATAAGTACACCAATCTGATATCCTAAATGTACTCATAGCACCAAATAGCTCACAGCTCACCTGTGGATCCAGGTTTCAGGGCTCTTAGGAAATTTAGTGAGAGCCAACTTTCCCAAATAAAGATCCTTCTCTGGGGACAGCACTCCACACTGCAGCAGCTCCTTCCTGCAATACACCCACCAAGCATGAGTTAGAGTCTGTCACATGTTGGGTTTATGAAACATACTGCAAATCAGAGAGCTGAAAATGCTAACTTTTCAAATGTCCTCAATGGCTAAGAGCTGAGCTTACCTGACATTCCAGGCAGTGGTGAAGTCTGGGTTCAGCAGCAACAGAGTAGATGTGATATTCACCAAAGCTGAGCAGAAGATAAACAGTTTCATAAAGTGTCCCGTATGTTGGGGCAGGGGCTGTGAGCTAGGGCTGCAGCTATTGAATTTTAGTAATCGAGTACTCTATCGAATCTTTCATCAATTAATCGAGTACTCTGATAAATTACACTTTTGTGTTTGTAAACAACTATATCAATAGTGTGTTGTGAAATATGAAAGAC